>JAXCGZ010005700.1:185000-192500 GCA_037179515.1 Halocaridina rubra | reverse complement strand
CTTTCCTGTAAGATTTGGCTTACCTCATCATAAAATTCTAATAAGTTTGTTACTGTTGATCTAACTTCTCTGAAGCCATGTTGCCTCACTGACAAAAAGTTGAAGGATTCCAAGTGAAGAGAGATATGTTTCCTTAGTAGTTTCTCCATTACTTTGCAAACTATGCTGGTCAAGGAAACTGGTCTATAGTTCAGAGCCGTATCCCTCCTTCCCTTTTTGAAGATAGGTATCACATTTGCTTGTTTCCAGCATCTTGGAATCTCCCCCGACTCCAGTGACTCCTTAAATATGATACTTAGTGCCACTGATATTGTGTTTGTGCATTTTTTAAGCACATGAGGGGATATGTCATCAGGACCTGTAGCTTTATGAACATCTAAATCCATCAGCGCTTTGCATACCTCTGTGGCTGTAAGGTTGATGTTCTCTAATACCGGCCCTTGAGCTTCTATCACTGCAATCTGAGGGGGTGGGGTATTTTCTACTGTAAATACTGACTGAAACTCCTTGTTCAATTCTTTGCAGATCTCTTCATCCGTCTCAGTGATGCTTCCATCCGCTCTCTTTAGCCTTAAAACCTGTTGTTTTACCTTCAGTTTTCCTCTGATAAAGCTGTGGAAAAGCTTGGGATTTTCTCTAGCCTTCCTGGTGATGTCCCTCTCATAGTCTCTCTCTGCCTCTCTCCTTTTACTTAGGTAGTCATTTCTTGCTCTTTTGTAGGTTTGCCAGGCATTTATGTTTTTTCTCCTCCTATACCTTTTCCAGCATTTGTCTCTCCACTCCTTAGCTCTTTTACACCCATTATCGAACCATTTCTCTCTGGCATGAATTACACCTACTTTGGTGACAGGTATGCAGCAATCTACTATCTTCCCATATTTCTCACAAAAGATGTCATACATCTCTTGTACAGATTTGTTGTAAAATAAGGTTCTCCAGTCAATAACTGCAAAAAGCTCATTCATTTTGATGTAATCTCCTTTCCGATAGTTCCTCCTCATGTCCTCAGTGCCTCTACTCTCAGGAAGAATATCTTCAATGATATACTCCATCAACAACACACAATGGTCACTCTTTCCAATTGGTGGTTCATACTCAATTTTTTCAATATCCAACACATTATCTGTGAACACTAGATCAAGTAGTGATGGCTCATCCCCACCCCTGGCCCTTGTTGGTTCCATTACATGTTGGTGTAGGAAATTCCCTTGTACGCAATCTAGGAATCTTGCCCCGAATGAGTCCTCACCACTGTGTGGGTCAAGATTTATCCAATCTATCTCTTTATGATTAAAGTCTCCCATAATCGAAATCCTACATTTTTTTCCCGTGCCATGTTAACAACTGAGTTTATGACTTCAATAGTACCTATATGACTTTCCTCATAAACTTCAAGCCTATTTTGGTTCCTTGGTGGGTTGTATACAACAGTTATTGTAATGCTCTCTGACCCAGTATTTATGCGAGCAACAAGAAATTCCTTGAACTCACTTTCTATAGCCAAGTTTATTTCTTCAACTTGAATCCTTTCACTTATGAGCAGTGCTATCCCTCCACCAGTCCTCTCAGATCTTTCAACCCTTAGTATTCTGAAACCCTTAGGAAAAACTGTGACACTGTTTATGTCCTCACTCAACTTAGTCTCTGTAATTGCTACTATATCTGCCTTACTGTTGTGAATCCTATCTTTTAATTCTACTGCCTTACCAGCTAATCCATCAGCATTTGTGTATAACAATCTTAATGAGGCCCCATCCCCTGATCTTCTGTCATTATCTTCTTTATCTCCCCTTTGTCTGGAAGAACTCTGTAATGAAAATTTTCTTCTCTTCATTTCTTTCATCATTTAACCTTCTTGCCTCTTGCAACAAGTTTTTGATCTTTCCCATCTCTTCCTGTGTTCTGTATTGTCGAATGAACACTTCTTTGAATTCTTGAAGGTGTGTGTGTGTGTGTGTGTGTGTGTGTGTGTGTGTGTGTGTGTGTGTGACAGTTATGCTCCAATTTTAATAGTCATTTCTTACTAAAAAAATAATTATCACTTCTTGCATTTTGCATATTATGATTATTTGCAATTTATATTTCAGAATATAGTTAATTTTAAATATATCTTGTTTAATATTCTTATACTTGTTGAAAGCTTGATTCCAATATTTCTCTGTTTTCTTTTTTTTTTTCATAAACGATGCTATAATCCTAGCGAGTCTGTTAGATACGTTGTTTACCTAATTCTCTTATTATAAAATTGATTTTGCTGATAAATTTTATTATATTACAAAAATTACTCATGCTGATGATTTTTTTTTTATATATTTGACCTGGCTGATATGTCATTAGCCAGTCTAGATACATTTCAGTTGCTTCTTTACTATATGAATATTTAAAATGTTACAACTAAAATACCGTCTCTTCCTTACATCTCTGCCATGATTGCCAGCCAGGGACCACCACTACAGTAATCATCGAATTTTATATGAACGAATTACTGCTCTGCATATACACCCCACAGGCTGGCTGAATGATGACGTCACCAAGAGGCACTCTTGATCTCACTCATCTCACTCAATCGGCGGCCAAACATCCCATAGACAAGATCTCGCCTCAGCAATTACCTTTACTTCAAACTTTTTTACGTGGCATGTTCACAGGAATTCATCTGGCACAAACAAGGTGAGAGATAGTGTATGGTAAAGCTCGTTGGTCAAGCAAATTGGGAATTCGAGAAACTGGTTAAATTTGTTGCTGGTCAGATCTGTTACTGGTCAGATCCTGAGATATTTTTACCAGTTCCATTCCCATACAAAACGCACTTTTGTAGATTACCTAATTGGAATCTCATTTGTCAAATTTAAATCATTAACCTGGAAATTACCGCTGATATACATGAATAGGAGATATTCTTCGTGCCCAGGCTCGGTGGGGGCTGTTTTATTTTAATTTATTTTTTGGCCCGTCCTGGTGTCACAATCATAAAAAAAAAAAAAAAAAAATCTTTCATTGCGGATGCCAAAGTAAAATTTCGCCCTCAGAAGCTTGCTCATCACTATGTAAAAATCTACCCCTTCTCCTAACGAAGTCTAATTTCATTTCACCCCTTTTCCATCATCGTAAATAAAGGGTTTTACTTCAATACTCATAAATAAAGTGTTTTACTAAATAAATTGCAAATAATTAAATATTTAACTAAAGTGCTTTATGCTATAAACTGCCAATAATTGATAAGTAATTTTGCCCTGTTGGCATAGCAAATGTTTCTTGTTAAACACAATATAATGAATATATACTATATTAATCATGCTGATTCTTCATTTTTTTTTTATTATGAGTGTGACACCGGGACAGGCAAAAACTGCCCTCATCATTAAAGGCCTGGGCACGAGAAAACACCAAGTCGAATGAAAAGAAAAAGCTTAATGGTAAGGCAGTGATGAGGTAATGTCACACAAAGCAAAATTACAGACAGAAAATGAAGTCAAAGTACAGAGGACCCATATATATGGAGGACTAGGCCCTGAGTTGACGATAGATCCGTGTTTTGAAGGATGATAGGTCATAAGAATTAGGAAAGACAGAAGGAGGAATAGAGTTACAGAGTCTGGAGGTAGATGGGAAGTAGCAGTTGCTGCACCGACCAATCCGCAAGCTACAAATCTCCACATATTACCTGTAAGATGAGCCGCTTGGCGAGTTACATGGCCTCGGTAGTGGGGGAGGGATGCGACTCGCCAACTCATCAGAGCAACGATGGAAGTAGTAGCGATAGAAAAGAGAGAGTGAAAGATACCTTACGGCGAAGAGAGAGAGAATCCAGATTAGAAGTAAGAGGATGATCATTAATGAGTCTGACTGCCGTAGAATCAACCCTATCAATGATAAAAGTATGAGTAAAAGCACCCCAGATGTGTGAGCAGTATTCTAAGTAGGGACAGATAAGACCTTTATAGATTTTAGGTAACTGTAAAGAGGAAAGTAATGACAAAAACGAAACAAAAACCCCCAATTTATTGGATGAAGATTTAGATATTTGTATTATGTAATTCCTCCAACACAAGTTAGTGGCTATATGGATTCCTAATATGTTGATAGAATTAAGAGGGTAAATTTCGTTAGTTTCGAAGACAATAGGGTTATCAGGAGGAGAAGAAGATAAAGAGATAGCCAGAAACTGTCATGAAGCCATTGAATTCAACTAAATTTTGAGTGCCCCACTCAGATACCCTCTGCAAATCGGAATTGAAAGTAGAAGAAAGAGTGATACGAGATTGATTACAATAGCAGGTAAAGGTTGTGAAGAAAAGGCAGAGGAAAGTGAAGGGTAGAATCATCAGCAAAGGCATGAAGAAGAGAGGAAGATGGGGATGTAGAAGATCATCGATGAAGAGAAGGAACAGAGTAGGTGAAAGAACAGAGCCCTATGGAGTACCACTGGTAACAGAGAAAGGGCTGGATGTTGCATCATTAACAACCACAGATATAAAATGGTCAGAAAAAAAACTGGAAATCAGAGAACAGAAAGAAGGGGTAAAGCCATAGGCAGGTAGTTTGGCCAACAGAGCCTTATTCCAGACTCTGTCAAAAGCCTTAGAGATATAAAGGGCGATGACAAAGGATTCACCACAGTTCCTCAGAGAAGATGACCATACATGAGGAAGATAGAACATGAGGTCACCAGAGGATCTTGCCTTGTGGAAACTGTACTGATGATGATTGGAGATAAGTGAGTTAGATTCAAGACGTTTCAAAAAGTGAATTTTGAGCAAAGTTTCAAAATCTTTAGCAATAGAGGAGGTTAGGGTAATAGGTCAGTACTTTAAAGGAATTGAGCGGTCACCCTTCTTAGGAACAGGTTGAACTAGAGCATGCTTCCAAGATGAAAGATAGATACTGGTTGACAGAATGAGGCAAAAAGGACGTCAAAGCACGGGAGCCAGTTCATCTGCAAACTTCTTAAGGTACCTTGCAGGGATACCAACTGGACCAGATGCCTTGTTTGTCTTTAGCGAGCAAAGAACCTTATGAACTTTGCATGAAGAAAGGATAAGGGAGGGCATAGAGTTAGAGAGGAGTAAAGCTTGCGGGACAGGTGCGCTGGAATTGTTTATAGAAGAGTTGGCAGAAAAATGAAAGCCAAAGAGAGTTGCTTTGTCAGTGGGAGAGCAAGCTATAGAACCATTAGGACAACTGAGAGGGGGAAAGCATGAGTTACAGAAGTTTTTGGAGAGGTTTTTGGCTAAGGATCAGAGGCATTTGTCAGTGAGAGAGGAGTTAAGGTCATCAACTTTCCTACTTATAAACAAAGCCTTAGATCTTCGAATCTGAGCAGTGCAGCAATTCCTAGCTACAATAAAAGCAGAACGAGTTAATAGGAAGGAAAAGCTTGTTAAGATCGGTGTACCCGATTCCTGGCCTGGATAGCCATGGAGCATGCACCGTCAGACCAAGATTTAAGGGGAAAGAAAGTTTTGTAGAAGAGGGGATGTACGCCTCCATTCCCGAGGTCATGATCTTGGCAACTTTTAGCGATACCAAATCAGGGTTGCAGGACCGAAAGCAGTAGTCATCCCAAATTTTCACGTTTGGTATGCTCAAAGTGCCAAAGGCAGTGCTGAGTAGGAGGGATTGGTGGAGCAAGAGCAAAAATGGAAGAGACTGAGATCATAGTGTGGTCAGATATACCAAGAGGGGAAAGCACAGAATAAGAGTAGTTTGAAGGGTTAGAAGTAAGAAATAGGTCAAAAATGTTTGCTGCATGTTCGTGACGATCAGGAAAGCGAGTAGGATGTTTGATAATTTGCTCCAGGTGTTTAAGACTTCCTTTTGGACTTAGTGTCTCCTCAGAAATTTTTCAAAAACGTATTCTAAATACACTTTCAGATCTACCTGGAGTTATTTACATTGCTGATGATATCATTCTTCATGGCAAGTCAGTAGAAGAACATGATCAAAACTTAAAATTAATTTTCAAAAGATGTCGTGAACAAAATGTTTGTTTAAATAAAGAGAAACTTGTTCTTCGTTCAGATAGTGTGGTCTTTATGGATCATGTAGTATCTAAAGATGGTCTTCAATTTGATCCAGAGAAACTGGGATCGATATTTGAGTTCCAAACACCTCAAAATGTAAATGAGCTACGCTGTTTCCTAGGTAAGGTGAATTACATGTCCAAGTTTTTACCTAATATTACTGATATTCTACATCCATTTTGCAACTTATTGAAAAACAACGTACCGTGGAATTGGTCCTCAAATCAAGAGGAAGCTTTTCAACGTGCCAAGGAAATGATTGCGAATAGTTCTACGCTGTCATTCTATGATCCAAATGAAGAGTTAACAGTTGAGAATGATGCACCTGAATATGGACTTGGTTCAACGCCTATGCAGGAAGGAAAACCGATTGCTTTCGCAAGTAGAGCATTAACCAAAACTGAGAAAAACTAAGCTCAAATTGAAAAAGAAATGTTAGCTATAATTTACTGTTTAAATAAGTTTCTTCATTTTACATATGGCCGTAAAGTGACAGTAGTTACAGATCACAAACCTATTGTTTCCATTGTAAAGAAGACTCTTACTTCTACTCCTAAAAGGCTTCAAGTTATGCTTTTGCATGCACAGGAATATGATTTTGAAGTAAAGTTCAAACCAGGTAAAGATATTGTAGATGCTGATGCTTTATCGAGAGCTCCTGTTGGAAATGCCATAAAAGAAGAAATAATATCTGTAAAGAATTTGTCAATTACTGAATTTCAAATCCACAAGGTTGGCAGAGATTCGTATGAGAATCCGGTCTGATGGTACTCTTAAACTTTTGAAACAAGTTATAATAGAGGGATGACCTCAGAATAAAGCTCTTTTACATCCAGCCTTAACGCCTTATTTCAGTTATTGTGACGAGTTATCTTTGCAAGATGGCATTATACTCCGTGGAAAGTGTGTTGTCATTCCTACATCAATGCGCAGTGAAATTAAAGCAAAGGTCCATGCTGGTCATACTGATATAAATTCCTGTCTTCGTCGTGCTCGTGAACTGATTTACTGGTCAGGTATGTCTGCTGAGATCCGTCAACAAGTGGAAACTTGTGATGTGTGTTCTTCCTATTCCATCAAACAACCTCAAGAACCACTCCATCTTCATGAAGTACCATGTCGCCCATGGCAAAAAGTTGGTACCGATATTTTTACTATTTCTGGTAGAAACTATTTTGTTACTGTAGATTAATTTAATCAATATTTTGAAATTGATTATCTTCCAGAAATGACATCTGAAGCAATAATAACTAAACTTAAACACCATTTTGCAAGACATGGTATACCTGATGCTGTAATTTCTGATAATGGTCAAAATATTCATCCAGTGAATTCAGATGCTTTGCTAACAAGTTGGGTTTTTCTCATGAAGCAATCAGTCCCGATAATAGCAAAGCAAATGGCACAGCAGAAGTCGCAGTGAAAAGTGCCAAATACCTAATGAAGAAATGGTTTAAAGCAAAAGAATATCCTAATC
>JAXCGZ010005700.1:167500-182500 GCA_037179515.1 Halocaridina rubra | reverse complement strand
TTTTATTTTTTTTTTATTTTGCTTTTTAACATTGTACATGAATCCCGGTTACCATTAGCTCAGATTATTGAAATGAATGAATCATAGGCTGCGCATAAATATCTTATCGCTAGAGACGTTGCGAATCAGAAGTTTTTTTCTTTAATTTTCAAAATTAAATACGGTAACTAATATTTTCCTTGTTTACTATTTGGAAAACAAGACTTCAGGAAATCGGCAGGAGATGATGTGGTAACAGAATGAAGAAATTTTCGCATGACAAGAACACGTGTTATTTAAGATTTCACTTATTTGCGTGATCAGATTGAGTTTTAAAGCACTAGTATTTTTATATCAATTAAAGGGTGATATTTGTTAGGAATTGTTTATATTTATTTGGGATTTAGGACTCGAAAGTAAGCATATTAAGTACATTGCTTATAATTGAATTTTTATATTCACGCAATGACTGCTCATAGATTGGGAAGAAAAACTTTGGCGTCGTTTATTGAGCCTAAGCTAGCCCTTCATGTGTCTGAATTGTCACTCAAAAATAAATTTTCTCATTATTAGTAGACGCATGTGCAAATTGGCTGCCTTGTAAGCCGTTAGCTTATCTTTGGTGTATATTGTATAGGATCTGTACCCTTTTAGCAACACTCCAGAATTTTACTTACGACAATTTATTTGTTGGTACTGCCACATACACACTCATACGCAGACGCGACCGCAATACTTTTACTTGTTTGTATTCTCTTGCACCTAGTGCTTGTCCGTAATATTAGTTGTTGCTCATCCCTTTCATTTGCATCATAACCGCAGGTACGGCTACATATTGCTGTTAAGCAGGCACAACTGTCATCTTGTATTACCAGTGTTTTATGCACTGTTTTGCAACATTTTGCTGCTGTTGCGCTTGATTGTATTTTGAGTCATATTCTTCGTGAGGTTTTGGGATTATCGTATCGTTTAAGTTTGAACTGTGGTATGGATTTTTTTTTCTCCTTGGTGTTGTGTGGTTCTTTGAATTTTTTTTCTTTACTTTTGTAGAATTTGCTTTTTTGTGATTGATTTGTCTTGGCACTTCATTATGACTGTTCTGGAACTCGCCATAAAAACTAGGCAGTCATAGGAAACCCTTGAAACATTCAATCAGGAGAGTTACCTGGACAAGATGATTGCTATGGGTGAGACACACGGCTATTCCCAAGGACCGACGCTCCTCGAGTGGGCTTATAGCAAGATGGCTAAACTCCGAGCCAAACTGGAGAGGAAAGCACGTGAGCAGGAGAGGGCGCAAGCAAAACGAGAAATCGAGGAAGCTCAACATGAGCATGATCAGACAAAGGCACATGCACAATGCAAACATGAGTTTGCGCTCGCTCGGCTTTGAGCGGGAACCCGGACAGTGGTGCTTCACTTGGAAATAGGGACCAGCATCGTGAGTGGGCCCCCCCAATACGGAAATACTAGGACGACGGCAAGCAACCGCTCGATACTTACATCAGCTCTTTCAAGAGTCTTGCCACCTATAATGACGACACAGAGGCTGAGAAGAGTCGTTGCCTGCTTGCCTCCATGCTATCCCGTCTGCTCACCCTGATCAGTGAACTCAGCCGGAGGCAACTGAGGGACTACAAGAAAATTAAATGCACACTCCTCACCTTGCAGAACTTCTTGTCAGCCGAGTATCGTGCTAGGTTTGTCTCCTCTTTTCCATTGAAGGAGGAGAACTATAGTACCTTTGGCAACCACAAGGCTTGTCTCTTTGATGATAGGTTGCGAGATGCAAAGTGTCCTCAAGAGAAGTGGCATCTGTTCTTGATATTTGATTCAATTGCCAATGACCTACCTACAGACGTTCTTGAATATGTAAGGACCCAGCTTAAGGATGAGATTAACTTTGAGAAAAGTTTAGCCGCTGTGGATGAGTACCTCCAGCACAACCAGCCTGGAGTATGTCTCTGTGGCCTTATGAGGGCAAGAAGGCCGATCCCAAGGCTCATCTTCAGAGTGTCATCTCCCCCGCAGCAGGCCATGATTCTCACCGGGAAGGAGATTGCAGGAATGGGAAGCACAAGGGCCCTTCTTAGAACTTCAGTTGTCCAGCTCATCCTCCTCACACTCTTAAGCTTTATTACGGCCATGCACCCACACTCAAGAAGGATGACTCGGTAAGACCTAAGCCTCAGCAGTTCAGAGACAAGGGCAATTACCCTGCTCCACCTTCCCAGGGATTTCAGCCAAACTCTAAGAGCCACCACACTCCCTCTCACAGCGGTGGCTAGCATAACCGTCTGGCCACCCACTCAGCCCATGCCATAGACACAAGGTCAGAAAGGGCCACAGAGGATAGCATCTAGGACCCACTGTACAAAGTTGCCAATGTGTAATTCACCGAATATATTGATCCCGAGATGGTCCCAACGGGCCTAGGAACCATATATGATATGGAAACTGAGATTACCTTCGACACAGGGGCCAGTGGCACAGTTGTTGACGAGAGATTCGTCAAGGATGAAGATTTCATCGGCAAGGTCGTTCGTGTGCGGGTTGCTGAAGGAGAACCTCAGATACGATGCTGCTGTGTCATTGACCTGGATTGCAAATACTACAAGGGAAAAGCCCTAGTTGTGGCATTGATTGGGGCTATGTACCCTGTCTTGCTGGATCATGTATTGAAGCTAGCTCCTATCTTCCAGACCGACCACAACCATGAGAAAATTTTTCAGTGGAGCATCCCTCGGGCAAAGTCACAACAAGCCATTTCAGCAGCAACTACTGGATCTGATGCCAGGAATTTGGATGTTTCTCCAACTGACTCTGTTGATTCTGCCGCAGTTAGTACCTTTAATGTGGAACGCGGAGAGTTTCCCACTCCTTTACCAGATGATGCATCTCTAGAGCCACTGAAGTCCCATCCAGACTTTGCCAAGCTGCAGTAGGACTACTCCAGCCTCAAACGCTGGATGCAACAGGCCACCGAGAGAAGAACCTTTGCGGTGGGAGGAGGAAGCCAGATCACTTATACCCTTGAAGATGGAGTCCTTCATAAGCATGTGACTAAAGATGGCCACCCCTTTAAACAGTTGGTGGTGCGAGCTTCGTTGCACCGTCAGGCCATGTATGTGGTACACCATTTACCTCTGAGCAGACACAGAGGCAAAGCAAAACCTCGGCATGTCATTTAGAAGACTTTTGCATTGCCAAACATGTACGCCGAGGTAGACAGATACATGGGCTCCTGCCCCATCTGTCAATCCACCTCTACAGCACTGGTACCAAAAGTCCCCATGGACATGACTAAGCTCTCAATGGAGCCAATTTCCAAGGTTGCTATTGACATATTAGGTCCTATTAACCCTGCTTCATCCATAGGAAAACAGTTCCTCATGATATACGTCAATCTGGCACAAGGTACCCGAATGCAGTGCCGCTATCTTCTATAATGACTGAAGCAGTCGCTCAGGCCCTATTCACAATCTGCTCCAGGTCGGTTTTCCTGAGCAGGTCACTTCTGACAATGGAAGTCAGTTCACAAGTAGGCACTTTGAGGCTCTCTGTAACCTCTTAAAAATGAGGCACATACATATGAGTGTTTATCATACCCAATCAAATGGGACATGTAAATGCTATAACGGGACATTGAAGCACTGTTTGCGCAAGCTAGTGATAGATATACCCAGTATGTGGGACAAATACGTCCCTGCTGCACTTCTCTCCTTCGGAGCCACACCTCACGACACTACTGGATACTCGCCTTTTGAGCTGATTTATGGTCATAAGGTCAGAGGCCCAGTGGAATTCTTGGGAGAATGTTGGGACTCGCCTACCATCAAGGACAACGATAGGAACATCCATGAGTATATTTTGAAGTTTTTGTTCCATCTCAAAAAGGCCTGGAAAGCTACACAATTAACCATTAAGGGTCATCAGCAGACTGCCAAGCTCCTCTTTGATAAGCGTGCCTGGCATCGTGCCCTGACGCTCGGAGATCAAGCACTGTTACTTCCTCCAACAAATAATTGCAAGCTACTGCTACGTGGGAAAGCTCGTACACTGCAGTACATTGTGTGACCCCAGATAATTATATGTTGAATGTTGATGGCAATAACCGGAAATGTTACATTAACCAGCTGAAGCTGTATTGTGGGGACCCGGAGGCCCACAGGGATCCTGCACTGGCACCCTCAGCGACCCCTATAGGTGCCCTCAGCAGCAACATTACCATCCGAGGGTGCAGCAACACAGGTGGTCCATTATAGCCCCCCTTACCTCCTATATAGGAGTACTCCTCCCTTGCGGTGGAGACGGACTTACGGGAGTGGAGTTTTTTGGAAGAAGCCCCTCTGGCCGCAGCAACCGTTCTCGCAATTGAAGACGTAACCTTAACTTTTGATGATGGTAGGGATCATGTCATATCAACACACCAAAAGGAAAGTGTGAGTAATTGCATTATTAACTACAAACTGCAACCGAGTCAACGGGAACAGCGGAACAAGATATTAGAGGACTACAGGAATGTCTTCAAAGACCTTCCAGGCACTACCACTACCCTTGAGCATCATGTCAGATTGATTGACCCAGAGCAATTTCGGCATTCCTATGGCCTTCCCCACCTGCTTTCTGTACAGCTGAAGGAAGATCTTGACATTTGGGTCCATCTTGGAATAGTTGAAAAGAGCATTTCGCCTTGGTGTTTACCGTTACTGGCAGTGCATAGGCGAGATGGTAGTAGCAGGTTTTGCCTCGACTGTCGCAAGCTTAACTCCCGTACCATCTATGATGGCGAGCCCATTGCCAATGCCGAGCATATTTTCTCGTTACTCTCTCGAGGCTGCTACCTGTTTAAATTGGATCTGGCCAGTGGATTTTGGCAAGTCCCGCTGAGCAAGACTACCAAGCCCCTAACAGCCTTTTCTACAAGATACTGTATATATCAGTACAGGGTCATGCCTTTTGGTATGGTGAATGCCCCTGGCTGCTTCAGCTGGCTCATGAGGATAGTACTGCAGGACTTCAACAATATTTCATGCTTTGTAGACGACATCCTGGTGCACTCTGAGGATTGTTCATCACACCTCGTGACTTTTCGCAGAGTTCTCGCCCGTCTGTAACAGCTTGGACTTCATTTAAAGCTTCCAAATGCGAGATTGGTTTCACACAATTGCAGTATCTCGGCCACTTGGTGGAGAAGGAGTTATGTCCCCTTTACAGGACATGGTACAAGCTATTAAGGATATGGAGAAACCTGCTACTGTCACTCAACTGAGATTATTCCTGGGTAGTGTCAGCTACTACCAATAGTTCATTTCACACTTTAATACTATCGTTGCCCATTTGCATCAAATGACCTCCTCAAAGCGAGGTAAAATCTCCCCTGTCCAATGGACAGATGAGGCAGAGAGAGCATTTTTCAAGCTCCGAGAAGCATTGGTGGTTGAGACAGTATTAGAACTGGTAAACCCCGATTTTCCCTTTATATTGCAGGCCGATGCCTCAGACGAAGGCCTGGGTGCCGTGCTCTTGCAAGCCCAGTCGGACAGCCCAGTAGAAATAGCTCCAGTGCAATATGCAAGCTGCAGGCTTTGCCCTGCATAGCGGAATTACTCCGCCGTGGAGAAGGAAGCTCTAGCCGCATACTGGACCATAAAGAAATTTGAAGTTCATCTTTACACTGAGAACAGACCACCGTCCTCTCCTATATTTACAAACTGCAGCCAAGCTGAATCCTTGGCTGAAAAGGTGGGCAATATATCTGAATCTTTTCAAATTCACTGCCCAACATGTTGATGGAAAGGACAATGACCTTTCTGATTTAATAAGTCGATAGTTGTTACTCTCAAATGAGGAAGCTGGTGCTGTTAGCCTTAGTTAACTAGTCTGTAAAGATTACTTCTATGATGTGTTGTTTATTTCTGTTTATCTTTATGTCTTTAATACCGTACTTGTTTATTTTTAGCTTACATACATATTTCAGTTTGGTCATGTCCGTGTAAAATGGGTTTTACTTTGTTTTCTTTAGTATGGCGTGTCAATACATGTGTATTAACGTTATTCTTTATGAAAGAAGAAGAAGAAGATGAAGAATATTTCTTTGATTGTAGTTTTATATCCCCCTTTTGTGGGACCCTGATGCCAGAACATGGCAGAAATCTTTAGTTTAGTGTTGAATAGCTGGAGCTGTTTTAAATCCAATCGCCATTGTTAAGAACGACTAGGTTCAAAATTTTCCTTTGACATATACTGTATTGTATTTTTTTTATATAACTTTATTACCTTATTGCATGCGAAGAATTCTTAAATTTTAATACTGATATTCTCCCTGATATTTAATTGCGATTTTAATTTTCTTGAAATTTAAATTTGACCACATTCCTTTTATGTTTTGCATGTCACTTAATGTTTTTTGTAATAAGAATTTGTTCACTTTGTTGATAGTATGATATGTTCCAGTGGTAAATCCCATTTTCATTTTGTTCATTTGTACTTTTCATTTATATGAATCTCTCATCCCTCATAATAACACTGAAGTTACCATAACTTCCTCTCTTCTTTTTTCACCTTCTGTAGTAGAATTTTGTTAATTCAATATTCTCTAGATTGGGCCTTTGTGACAGAGTGTTTCGCTCCAAGTCACCAGAGGTCATTATTTCCAAAATCTAAAAGAAAGTTGAAATCTGAGTTTCATTTAACCGAGTAGTGGTATTCGGAGGCACAAACAAGCAATATTTGTCCGGTCTGTTTGTGAGCTTTTAACCGAGTTTAGTACCTTGAATCTCCTTAGTAAAACAGAAACTTAACAACAACCTCCCCACAATATATATGCAAGATTATATTTCTTTTTTAATTCACATATATATATATATATATATATATATATATATATATATATATATATATATATATATATATATATATATATATATATATATATATATATATATATATATATATATATATATATATATATATATATATATATATATATATATATATATATATATATATATATATATATATATATATATATATATATATGTATATATATACACACACACACACAGGAAGGGAACAGAGGGTTAGAGTAAGACACTCAGTGTCTGAATGGAGAAGAGTTAGTAGTGGAGTTCCACAGGGTTCAGTTTTAGGGCCACTTTTGTTCCTTGTATATGTAAATGACCTACCAGAGTCTGTAAATTCATTCATGAATATGTTTGCAGATGATGCAAAGATTGTGAAGAAAGTAAAAAACGAGAACAATGGTAGAGAACTTCAGGAGGATCTAAATAATCTGCATGAGTGGTCAGAAAAGTGGCTAATGAAATTCAATACTTCAAAATGTAAGGTAATGAGAATGGGTACAAGTGCAAGAAGGCCCAAGCTTGACTACTCGGTGGCTGGAATGCAACTTCAGGAGACAGAAAATGAGAGAGATCTAGGAGTAAACATACTGGCAGATTTGTCTCCAGAAATACATATAAATGGCATAGTAAGGGCAGCATATGCATTCTTATCAAACGTAAGGGTAGCCTTCAGGCACATGGACAAGGAAATGTTCAGAAATATTTATGTAACCTATGTGAGGCCAAAACTCGAATATGCAGCCCCCTTTTGGAATCCGCACTTGAAAAAGCACATAGCTAAGCTTGAAAAAGTTCAAAGACATGCCACGAAACTGGTGCCAGAAATACGCAATCTCAGTTATGATGAGAGGCTGAGGGAATTAGACTTACCATCACTCGAAGCTAGAAGAGTGAGGGGGGATATGGTGACAGTCTTTAAATTCCTTCATGGTTATGATAGAGTGGATAGGGATCGATATTTTGATATGGCTGGCTCTAGAACTAGAGGTCATAGTTTGAAGCTTGGTAAGAAAACTTGTTTGCAGGATGTAAGGAAATACTTTTTCAGTGTAAGGGTAGTTGATAATTGGAATTGGCTAAGCGAGGAGGTAGTTAATGCTATCTCAATCCATAGTTTTAAGGACAGGTATGATAAGTATCACTAAGTATAAAATGGAACCGATGAGGAGACGGGAAGATACGAGCTTTGGGCTCTTTCCCATAAACACAATTAGGTAATCACAATTAGGTAATCACACACACACACACACACACACACACACACACACACACACACACACACACACACACACACACACATATATATATATATATATATATATATATATATATATATATATATATATATATATATATATATATATATATATATATATATATATATACATGAATAAATGCACACACATACATATATATATATATATATATATATATATATATATATATATATATATATATATATATATTTATATATATATATATATATATATATATATATATATATATATATATATATAGAAAGATAGAGAATGCATCTTATTTTCTTTTGTGTGATAGTGTTCTTGAAGAGGTTAATTACGACTGCAGAATATGCTCCGTAATATATTCTTTATATATATGCTTTAATGCAACAGACTAATTACATACAAAAACCTGGTTCTGCACTACTTAGAAGGCTTAGACTTACTGTAGAATGCAGTACATGAATGAGATTCATGCAAAATCTAAGAGTTCTTAGAAATGGTTTCCCACAGCTTGCATATGAGATTGTAAATAAGAGTAATTCAGCACAATTATCAGCTTCTCTGGAGCCAACGCGCCATGTAAAATTAAGAGTGAGCACCACAAGACTTAATTAATTTTATGTATACGCTACTAACGCTTAGAATTTGTTTACATAACCAACAGTGTACCAGAATGATTTACCACTTTGTCGCATTTTATTCACTGATTTCTAAAGCAAATAATAACGAACTTGTTGGATTCTTTGAGACTCTGAGTTGCAATTTCAAGCAGGAACAGAAGACTGGCGAGTAACATTCCTACGAAATAAACGAAGAAGACCCCCTGAAGATGGTGCACAGACAGTGACATATTTTCATCCGTAGTATTGACCGTTTCTCCTAGTTCGACTGCTTCAGCCTGCCAAAAACAATTTGAATATTTGGGTTGAAGGTGTATTCCTATATGGAACTAAAAATGTGTTTAATAGGAGTAAAAATATATATAAAATTTATCTAAAGTGTGTTTGTTGATTTACGTGTCACTCATAGTTTTCATTCAAATGGAATTAAACAGCGACAAATTGGGGCTGGGGTATTAAGGTGGATGCCCTTCTTAACGCTTCACATTGGAATCGAACACGAGTTTGACACTTTCCGAGTCGTTTGCTTTAAGCACTGTGATGTATGTAATGAAGCCATCATGAAGTTTACTTACTCGTTTTGCTCGTTGCGCAGACAGGAAACGTTTCTGGATAAGATCGCTAACCCATTTTTCAATAAAACCGCCTTCAATTAGTCTTCTCAACACACTGTCAAACCCTCGCTGCAAAGGGGAGTTTCTTTTTATAATATTTTTTAGCTTCCTATTGCTATATACAACAGAACTACAACATAAATATAAAAAAAATTATAGATAATGGATTAAAAGTAAAAAATTTGAACTAGTTACTTTGATTCCATCTGCAATTACCAGAGTATGTGTACTTACCTTCAAAGGAGATCCTTTTTGTAAGGTATAACCCACATCCACTGGCCAGAAACTCTCCTTGGCCAGATAAACTTGGGTGTAACCATTTTTGTCAGTAAAATCTTGAGCAATGGCATCTCTTAGATATAAACGCCAAGAGATAAAAGCATATCGTTCATCTAATGTCCTTTGGATACAGTCGACTAATGTTGGACATATAGACATATCCTTAAATATCCTCATATACAGTGGAACCTACACAGGAATAAGAAAAATATAAATGATTCAATCACTCACAGAAAGCGCCTTAAGTTTGTCAAATGAGGCGTTGTAGTGCCAGAGAATGATAAAGAAAAACTACAGTGATAGACAAGACACATTTTCCATGCGCACGTTAAATATAAAGACTTAAATTATTTGATATTACGAGCTAAAATACGCATAACATACCGTGCTAGTTTTGAAAAGCTGGTAGTCAGCAGTACCTCCTTCTTCGAGACCCCAAGTAAACGAGGAGAAGGAGAGAGCTTCAAGAGTATCTACGGATGGGGAGAGTTCAGGAACAGTGAGGAAGGCTGTAAGGTTGGACAGGTACGACATAGTTGCAAACATGGCAAAAAGTATCCAGAAAATACAATACAGACGCACACTTGTCGTCTGAGGCCATCTACAACCCTAAAGGCAATGAAATAAATATTAAATATACTGATCAAATTGCCTACTGCAGTACATATTTGCAACATACTCGTAGTGTATTTCATAATATAGATTTTGTGCAAAGTATTTTCAAATAATATCAAAAGTCTCTCACTTGATTAATAAGGGACGAAAACATAATGAAAATAGAAGAAACGAAGTTGAACTGTAGCTCAGTCTTCTTTGAAAATATCCAAAAGAGTGGCCCAGCCAATAACACAGCTGCAAGCATACCTATCCAGACATAAAGCCTGAATGGACGAATCAGTGCCTGCCATTGTGGAAGTGGCTGGAAAATGACATTAATACATTGCGAGATGATAATAAATCTCTGATGAGTTATACTGTCATAAAAATAAATATTTATCAATAAATTTTAAATGTAATCATGTGTCCCACAGAGAGAAATTGGGAAAATTAGTTTTACACCTCGTGAGACTTCCCTGAACAAGCCTTTTTAACTTTCCATTCCATTTAATCGAAAAACAATCAATATTTTAATCCAAAAATATTAATCTTTGTTACGTTATATCCCATTTCCTCATAATTTCTAACTTTGCTATCACAAATAAAGTTTGTTTATCAACATTTCCACTGTGTTCTTATAAGCTATTGCTAAAATGTCAAAGGACATTTGTATATCTAAAAAATAAAATATAGCAAAAATATATTCAATAATCCGTCATTTTTTTTAAAGCATATATGAAGAGCTTTTCCTCTAGAATAACAAACCAATGAAAATCCATAACTTTCTCTTGAAAGTTACTCATTTTTCAGCGTAATTACCAATGTCACTGACCAATACAGTCTCCTGAAAAATGAATAAATGGTGTAGTTATTTCTAGGCTATTGTGTGCTTACTTAGACGCCAACAACAGGTCCTACGGGGATGTGAACATTTAAGTACTAACAAAAGATATTACTAGGTAATAGCAATCTCACCTGTGGTTTGCTTGTTACAAATGACATTGGCTCTGCGAAGTAACCAATTGTGAAATCAACTACTTCTCCCCGTTCAGCGGTTATAGCCACGTCCAGAGTGAAATCGGCTTCTTTGCGTTGGACCTCTCCAATCAATCCATTGAAGGAACCATTATCAAACTGTAGTCCCCAATCCCCGTCAGCTGGTTCGTATAACTTGAAAGTAGTTGTTAAAACAAAACAGTTTCATGCGAAATATTACATTTACATTCGATGTTTATCATCTTATTTTTATGTAATTATCATTAATTTATTTACTCCATGTAGTCAGTTGACGAGGTTGGGATGTTAGGTAGAGTCTCGTTACAGTTGAGTGAGTAGGCTATGAGTCGCACCGTGTGTATCTTCTTTTAATGAGTGTGACACTGGAACGGGCGAAGAAAATTGTCCTCCTCGATCCCAGACACCAAGAGAACATTTAATTTAAAGTAGCAACTTTGGAACAAGGCAGGAATAAGATAATAACAAAGAATAAGAAAGAAAGGCTGAAAGTATAATTAGAACAATGGAGACCTGACAACGATGAAAAAGAAAGTAATGAGAAACAGAGATGTGGTGTATTGCGCACTAAAATTAAGCTTTTCTAACTAGAAGGCAGATATCAAGAGCGGCTCTCTTGGTAAGAATTACCAAGTATCCCAAATAGGGAGAAAGGTCGAGTTAAATCACACACCCTTGTTACACTAACTGCTAACCCAAGCGTCTCTCATCTCACAAACATGCTACTCATCTCGCCGTATGACTTCGACTCGTTCTACCACCTCTCATACTCAGAGATCCAATTATAAGAAGTTTGGCAGGACATTTCCTTCCAGAATCGCAAGCCATGATTTTTGACGGGGTTTACAGATACGGTAATCTTGTTCCTCGTCCCAGGTGGATGAAGAAGGCTATGTCGAGGGAGAGGGATAGAATAACCTCTGGGAGGCAAAGTATTCTTAAACTTCATATATGGCTAGAATCCATCCTATTTTCAGGAAAGATCTCCAATTCGTAATTAAATCACAAATGGTGGTAGCACAAAATATTAGCTCTCATGTTTTTTGGACGATAGAAATTTATTCTAATATGTAAAACATGCATTATTATTATTATTATTATTATTATTATTATTATTATTATTATTATTATTATTATTATTATTATTATTATTATTATTATTATTATTATTATTATTATTATTATTATTATTATTATTATTATTATTATTATTATTATTATTATTATTATTATTATTATAGAGCAAATGCTGTAAATTTTACGAAGGAGCCAAAGCATTTAATTTTATTTTATAAAATGTATACATGAAGAAATTAACATAATACGAAAAGAGATAGAATGTGGCAAAATGGTAGCGTCTGCAACTCTGAGGCGGCAGGTCGAGGGTTCGCGCCCCGTCACGGACTGAGGTTAGTAAGGGCATACACTCAGGGTAACGATTACATTTGCCACAACAAGTCCTTCGTAAGAAGGCAATCGTCCTAGCCCTTAGTAGAAAAGGGAGTTCGTGACGTAAAAACCGAATCGAATCCACGAAAAGAGATAGAATGCAATGTAATATGATATACATTAACTGAACACATCTATTAAAATATAAATCAGCAATGGTCTAAGCTGAAATGGATAAGTACGGTGGAATGAAAAATTAAAACTTAAGTAATGGAATAGATGGGCTATTCTCACTTAGTGCTGAGCTTTTATTTTGATAAAATTTGACTCACCAATTCTAAAATTCAAAAACAAAAGTTAAGTTTTATAATCCAATATGTGTAATATTGATGGCACTGTAATAACTAAGAGAATGATATCCAATACTAGAAATTAAAATGGTTGTACTTAATTATTTCAGAATTAAAACTCTGTTTGGTAATTTTCGAAACTACGTTACTGCTGATTTCCTGTGTTTTCCGCCACTGTGTATTGTCATATACGCCCAGAGACTCCTTGTCTTAGTACGCTATTGGGATATCATTCAATGTAATGGATACAGATTAGCAGGAGGGTCTGCCCCTATCAACTCTCTCTCTCTCTCTCTCTCTCTCTCTCTCTCTCTCTCTCTCTCTCTCTCTCTCTCTCTCTCTCTCTCTCTCTCTCTCTCTCTCTATTTCATTTTCGTTATTTTCCTCCCAAATATTTCCATTCTATTTTACGAGCTCTCGTTACCAAAGACAGTTATTTAGCCCTGTCATTTCTAGCATGAGAGAACATTATCATCGTACCAGTGAAATAAGTTTAACTGTTTCAATATCTTTAATATTCTTTACCAAACTAACTGAGAAGCAACACCTCGAATGGCTGAAATTTGGCTAATGAGAAGCAATTGCACGGCAATAAATAAAGACACCCCAATGACAACCTCCCTCATTAGTATGAAACAATTATTATACATCTGTTTGTGCATATGATTAGTATTATATTGCTAAATTTTATGTTATTATCACTGTTATGGTAATGTTAAATATTAATTTGTATCATGCTTTCTCTGTGCTTTGTAAAATTTTGTTATTGTTTATACATTACATTAATTTTTTTTTTTCAGCAGAGGAACACATACCTATGAACAAAGGTAGGTCAGTTGCTCCATAAGACATTTGCCTTTTCAATATTTAAGAATGAGTTCTGTAGATTACCATTTTATTTTTCACATCTCATTTATTGTTCATTACAAGCATAACTATTCGACAAGAACAAGCTTATCTTTACCTAACCCACCCAAACTTAATCTAATCTTACCCAGCCCAACCTGGATATTAAACATTTATGTTATCATTTGACAAATGTCCGCTTTTGCATTAAGAGTCAAGGGCTGCTACTGTCCAAGAGGGAAAGCGTCTTAAGGGGCAATTGTCCGTGCCCCGCTATCAACACTAACGAAGTTATTATTATTATTATTATTATTATTATTATTATTATTATTATTATTATTATTATTATTATTATTATTATTATTATTATAATAATAATAATAATAATAATAATAATAATAATAATAATAATAATTATTATTATTATTATTATTATTATTATTATTAATACTATTATTATTATTAATATTACACATAATTAAGCTTTGTGATGTCGTTTAATTAATTAATTATATAATAAATACATCAATAACAAATATAATGATCAAAGGCATATACAGCGCTTTTAAGATTGTTTCTTGAATGATCTTGTATATCATAATGAATAAATATATAAAAAATAGATGAATAAATTTTCCTTTCCTAATACAAGTGGCTATATGTCTCTCGCCCTTTCCAGTCTCCATGTAAAATCTTTGCGTATGAAAAACGCAGGTTAGATTAAGATAAGAAAAATCATAAAGTATCAGATATTTAACTTCACACACACACACACACACACACACACACACACACACACACACACACACACACACACACACACACACACACACACACACACACACACACATGATAGAGTGGATAGGGACCGATATTTTGATATGGCTGGCTCTAGAACTAGAGGTCATAGTTTGAAGCTTCGTAAGAAAACTTCTTCGCAGGATGTAAGGAAATACTTTTTCAGTGTAAGAGTAGTTGATAATTGGAATTGGCTAAGAGAGGAGGTAGTTAATGCTATCTCAATCCATAGTTTTAAGGACAGGTATGATAAGTATGACTAAGTCTAAAATGGAACCGATCAGGAGACGGGAAGATACGAGCTTTGGGCTCTTTCCCGTAAACACAATTAGGTAATCACAATTAGGTAATCACACACACATGAGGGAATTAGACTTACCATCACTCGAAGCTAGAAGATTGAG
>JAXCGZ010005700.1:155000-160000 GCA_037179515.1 Halocaridina rubra | reverse complement strand
GCGAACCCTCGACCTGACGCCTTAGAGTCGCGGACGCTACCACTTGAGCCACGGTGACTACAATAATAATAATAATAATAATAATAATAATAATAATAATAATAATAATAATAATAATAATAATAATAATAATAATAATAATAATAATAATAATAATAATAATAATAATAATGTCTCTTTAATACAGTGCATACTTAGCTTAAAAAACCTGATTGCTTAACACGAAGGCAGCCAATAACAAATGGAAAGTGACAGAACAAATAACGAAAAATAATTACTCAAGTTTTTTTCATCATTTTTAGTTGAAGAGCGATCGTAATTTCACAATAAGCATGAGTCATTACCTCAAACAAAAACGATGTTACCACGGCTGATCGTATGGTGTCGTTGGTATACAACAACACGGGATAACAGCCATACAATTCTCCCGTCGCCAACTCCTTCAGGAATGATGATGCTAAGACGGCTTCGCTAGGCCCGCTGACGGGAATGGCCAGGCTGTAGTTCTTGTGAAGGGAGTTCGCATCGTCTCTTTGCCATAGCGCCGAAACGTCGTATGAAGGGGTGAGAGCAGGAACCACGTGCAGTGCTATGATCAAGTGTTTTATCGAAATAGTCTGGAATGGAAGAATGTGCCATCTTGAAATTATAATGATTATGAATTTACATTCCAGGATTATATATATATATATATATATATATATATATATATATATATATATATATATATATATATATATATATATATATATATATATATATATATATATATATATATATATATATAGAGAGAGAGAGAGAGAGAGAGAGAGAGAGAGAGAGAATGTTTTTTGGAAAACATAACTTGTTGAATGTCAATGAATCTTTATTCTTATATTAATGTTCCTCTAATATTGTTAAATTTATGTAGGTGATTAACGCCATATTGCCCAATAGTTAATTCTAAGTTTTCTCTATTAATTGAACTGTCAATAGTAAAAGATGAAATATATTGCATAATTTGTATATCTCAGGATGTATGACATGCCTTCAGCTTAATGTACATGATGCCTGTATGGTGCGTCTGGCAAAAACTTTATGTTTTTGCTTCATAATTTATTTCAATGTTTCTTGATTTATGTACTTGACTGACGCTGTTATGCGCAATAACTTTATTAAAACAAAACATCTTGTTGAATACGATCGCTGTTTTTGCATAAGCTGTTTCTGAAGTCTTTTTTTTCTAAAGTACTTACTGTTACTCTCACATTGCTGTTGAAATAATTCAGTAATGTATAATTTTACTGTAATCGTAATGCTTCGTACATCCGTTCTTTATAAAATGAATGTGTGTGTGTATATATATATATATATATATATATATATATATATATATATATATATATATATATATATATAAATATATATATATATATATATATATATATATATATATATATATATATATATATATATATATATATATATATATATATATATATATATATATATATATATATATATATATATATATATATATATATATATATATATATATATATATATATATATATATATATATATATATATATATATATATATATATATATATATATATACATATATACATACATCAATGCAACAAATCTACTAGGTTGATAATTACTCTGCGATTTTTAGTAATGAGAAATCGTAACTGCTATTTACCTCTCTAAAGAAAAATAGAAACAGAGTCAAGGGTCAAACATTCGTGATTAAAAACACAACGAAAGTATAGCTTTTAATGTTAATATAGGCACTGTCGTTATTGTCATTACTTATAAGGTTAGCATCTAGGAATATTATAAGTTTTCTGTGATCAATATGGTATTCAGCTATACTTGAGACAACCGAGTTATGACAGCTAGATTTTTCTCTTATTATCGTGGGCTGAATTCAAAAACACGGTAAAACATCTACAAACAGACACTCATAAATAAAAGTTAAATATTATCCGCCATACTTACCATGCTTGAAGCATTTGTTTCCCTTGAGCGGCACAGCTAACGACCTTTCAAGCCGACGTCTTGGCATGAAATGGCAAAGGGAGATCTTTCCCGGATTTTCCTTCACTCAACGAGATTCGTCCATCTAAGCCACGGCGCATGTCTGTTGAACTTCGAACGACGGTAAAATGTCCAATGAATAATTTATTCCGAATCTAACGAAATGTTTGGAACGATTGAGTGACTTTTCGGTGTTAAAAGTTTGTTATTTCGAGTTGCGGATTTAACATTAAAGTTTTTCTCTTGATTTCAATGCTAAGTTGCAGTATTATACAGATCTCTCTCTCTCTCTCTCTCTCTCTCTCTCTCTCTCTCTCTCTCTCTCTCTCTCTCTCTCTCTCTCTCTCTATATATATATATATATATATATATATATATATATATATATATATATATATATATATATATATATATATATATATATATATATATATATGCGTGTGTGATTACCTAATTGTGATTACCTAATTGTGTTTACGGGAAAGAGCTCAAAGCTCGTATCTTCCCGTCTCCTCATCGGTTCCATTTTATACTTAGTGATACTTATCATACCTGTCCTTAAAACTATGGATCGACATAGCATTAACTACCTCCTCGCTTAGCCAATTCCAATTATCAACTACTCTTACACTGAAAAAGTATTTCCTTATATCCTGCAAACAAGTTTTCTTACCAAGCTTCAAACTATGACCTCTAGTTCTAGAGCCAGCCATATCAAAATATCGATCCCTATCCACTCTATCATAACCATAAAGGAATTTAAAGACTGTCACCATATCCCCCCTCACCCTTTTAGCTTCGAGTGATGGTAAGTCTAATTCCCTCAGCCTCTCATCATAACTGAGATTGCGTATTTCTGGCACCAGTTTCGTGGCATGTCTTTGAACTTTTTCAAGCTTAGCTATGTGCTTTTTCAAGTGCGGATTCCAAAAGGGGGCTGCATCTTCGAGTCTTGGCCTCACATAGGTTACATAAATATTTCTGAACATTTCCTTGTCCATGTGCCTGAAGGCCACCCTTACATTTGATAAGAATGCATATGCTGCCCTTACTATGCCATTTATATGTATTTCTGGAGACAAATCTGCCAGTATGTTTACTCCTAGATCTCTCTCATTTTCTGTCTCTTGAAGTTGTACTCCAGCCACCGAGTAGTCAAGCTTGGGCCTTCTTGCACTTGCACCCATTCTCATTACCTTACATTTTGAAGTATTGAATTTCATTAGCCACTTTTCTGACCACTCATGCAGATTATTTAGATCCTCCTAAAGTTCTCTACCATTGTTCTCGTTTTTTACTTTCTTCACAATCTTTGCATCATCTGCAAACATATTCATGAATGAATTTACAGACTCTGGTAGGCCATTTACATATACAAGGAACAAAAGTGGCCCTAAAACTGAACCCTGTGGAACTCCACTACTAACTTTTCTCCATTCAGACACTGAGTGTCTTACTCTAACCCTCTGTTCCCTTCCTTCTAAGTAAGTTTTATCCATTCCAAAACATTTCCACCTATTCTAGCCATTGCTTGCAGCTTCCTAATAAGTCTCCCATGTGGAACAGTGTCAAACGCTTTCTGGAAGTCTAGGAATATGCAATCTGCCCAGCCCTCTCTTTCCTGTAAGATTCGGCTTACCTCATCATAGAATTCTAATAAGTTTGTTACTGTTGATCTACCTTCTCTATAGCCATGTTGCCTCACTGACAAAAAGTTGAAGGATTCCAAGTGAAGAGAGATATGTTTCCTTAGTAGTTTCTCCATAACTTTGCAAACTATGCTGGTGGTCAAGGAAACTGGTCTATCGTTCAGAGCCGTATCCCTCCTTCCCTTTTTGAAGATAGGTATCACATTTGCTTGTTTCCAGCATCTTGGAATCTCCCCTGACTCCAGTGACTTTTTAAATATGATACTTAGTGCCAATGATATTGAGTTTGCGCATTTTTTAAGCACATGAGGGGATATGTCGTCAGGACCTGTAGCTTTATGAACATCTAAATCCATCAGCGCTTTGCATACCTCTGTGGCTGTAAGGTTAATGTTCTCTAATACCGGCCCTTGAACTTCTATCTCTGCAATCTGAGGGGGTGGGGTATTTTCTACTGTAAATACTGACTGAAACTCCTTGTTCAATTCTTTGCAGATCTCTTCATCCGTCTCAGTGATGCTTCCATCCGCTCTCTTTAGCCTTAAAACCTGTTCTTTTACCTTCAGTTTTCCTCGGATAAAGCTGTGGAAAAGCTTGGGATTTTCTTTAGCCTTCCTGGTGATGTCCCTCTCATAGTCTCTCTCTGCCTCTCTCCTTTTACTTAGGTAGTCATTTCTTGCTCTTTTGTAGGTTTGCCAGGCATTTATGTTTTTTCTCCTCCTATACCTTTTCCAGCATTTGTCTCTCCACTCCTTAGCTCTTTTACACCCGTTATCGAACCATTTCTCTCTGGCATGAATTACACCTACTTTGGTGACAGGTATGCAACAATCTACTATCTTCCCATATTTCTCACAAAAGACGTCATACATTTCTTGGACAGATTGTTGTAAAATAAGGTTCTCCAGTCAATAACTTCAAAAAGCTCATTCATTTTGATGTAATCTCCTTTCCGATAGTTCCTCCTCATGTCCTCAGTGCCTCTACTCTCAGGCAGAATATCTGCGAGTATGTGTGTATGTGTACGCATGCATACATACATACATACATACATACATACATATATACATACATACATATATACATATATGCAAACGGGAAATATATTTTTCTTCTTGCTGGGATTCGAACCTAGGACACATTCACCATGCCAAGGCTCTACGAACTACATCACCAAAGGCATAAAAAAGGAAACAAGCCTCAAAGCTATCTCTTAAGCTAGGAAAAGATTGCATTCCACTGAATGAAAATGGAAATTCAGCTATTTCTTCCCAGCCTCACTAGCGGCTTGTTTACACATTCAGCATAATACCATGTTATACAGGCA
>JAXCGZ010005700.1:135000-147500 GCA_037179515.1 Halocaridina rubra | reverse complement strand
GCAAAGTAATTATGTAAATATGTACATACATAACACTTATGGAAAGGTTCAGTTTGCTACAAGTCTAATCGTGTAGGTGGAATACCTTTATTAGGTCTGGTCAATGGGCTTTTTGTACTTATACTAGACTCATTTGAGTCAACACTCTCTACATTTTGTCTAACCTGTCCCTGATCATTTGCCACTGATCTACCTCTTAACTGATTTACATGTCTTCTATGCACAATACCGTCTACTTCAACATCATAATTTAAATCTTCTATCTTGTTTGTAACAATATCTTGTTTCCATTTATTATTGCTGTTATAAACACGTACCATGACAATCATCACTCTCCTTGAAATGTCTTATTATCTTTGGATTTTCCATTTGGTTTCATCCACGATTAGCCTGCTCAGACTGGAAACTAGGAAAAGGCAGATCCATTTTGGTCCTGCTTCTCCTTCCCATTAACAAAATTGATGGAGATTGTCCTGTAGAGGCATGTTCTGTTGCTCTATACTGAGGCAAAAATTTACTAATACTATTAAGTACATTATTCTGCGTAGATCCTCTACATTTTATATTGTTTGAAAGTCTGCACAAACCTTTCTGCTTCTCCATTTGTAGAAGGATGATAGGGTGCAGATCTTGTATGAGAAATACCATTTGATTTAAAAAAAATTGCAAAGTCTTCAGAATGAAACTGTGTACCATTATCAGTAACAACTCTTTCTGGTAATCCATGAGTAGCAAATATTGGCATAAGTGCCGACGTAGTAGCATGTGTAGTGGTACTTGACATAGGAATTATTTCAGGCCATTTACTATGTGTCAACAATTATCAAATAATATCTTCCTAAAAATGAACCTGCAAAATCTAAATGAATATGCTGCCACGCCTTCTGCGTGTACTCTCATGCGTGCAGACGTGCTGGCGGTGGGTTATTCTGATCTGCATTACAGCTTTCACATTGTTTTACATATCTCTCAACATCCTTGTCAATGTTTGTCCAGATCCGCCATACAAATGATCTGGCAATTGCCTTTGACTTAACAATACCTACATGTTTTGCATGGATTTTCTTCAGAACATGACACTGCAATATCTTAGGGATAACTACTCAATCATTTCGCATATTACATCCATTTTCAATGGTAAATTCTGACCAGATTTGTAAATATGGTTTCAACTCTTCTTGGTTTTGACTTAGGCTATATCCAGAAATTAATGCTTATAAGACTATTGACAAAACTGTGTCCAGTTTTGTTTTCTGAGCTATTTCCTTAGAGTTGACAGGAAAACTAAGATAATCAACCATTAAAATACCATGTAAAATTCCATGTGGAGCATCTTCTACTGGCAATCTGGACAAGGCAACTGCATTTCCAATCTTATTTGTGAAATTATATTCCAACTCATATGAATATGCGGCTAATGTAATAGCCCATTTTTGTAATCTAGCTTCAATAATTGTCGGCAATCCTGCTTTTGAGCCTAATATAGCTAGTAATGGCTTATGCTTTGTCACTAAAGTGAATTTCTGCTTGCCACATAAGTAAACAATGAACTTCTTAACACCAAATACTAAAGCTAGTCCCTCTTTCTCTATTTGAGAGTCATTTTTCTCAGCATTGTTTAATGAACGTGAAGCAAAGGCTATTAGCCTCTCGACTCCGTCTGATATAACGCGAGCAAGGACTGCCCCTATTCCTACAGATGAAGCATCACATTTAAGTTTCACTGGTAAATGTGGCTGATAATGTGTGAGAAACCTTTTAGAGAGTAATTCACTTTTTACACTATCAAATGGAAGCCGACATTCTTCTGACCATCCCAAATCAACACCTTTTTTTAATAATTCATACAAAGGGTGTGCTACCATAGAAAGATTGGGTATGAAATCACCATAAAATGTTACTAACCATAGGAGAGATTGTAACTCGCCAATATTTTCATGAACTTTAACTTCTTTTATCGCTTTTACCTTATCACTTGTCTTATGATCTCCATGATCGTCTATCATGAAGCCTAAATATTCTACAGATTTTACGTGGAAATTACATTTGTCTTTCTTTACCTTCAGGCCATTTTCGCCAATGCACTTGAAAACTGCTTCAAGGTTTTGATTGTGATTTGCTATAGTCTTACCTGCAATTATCCATTCCGTTAAATATTTTGTCCATTGTCTGGTGCCATAAAGCAGGGCTGCTAGCTTTCCCATAAGGAGGACACTTAGGCCTATACAATCCTAAGTGCGTATTAAATGTACATATATCCTGAGACTTCTCATCTAACTCCAGCTGTTGAAAGGCTTGTTTGAGGTCTATTTTTGAAAGACTTTACAACTGCCGTAATCTTAGAATCACCGCATATTCTAATACTATTATCGTCGTTGACTACCGCTACTAATGGTGTGGGCCATTCAGAATATGTTACATTCTCCCAAGTTTCATTATCTACTAACCTATGAAGTTTTTGCTCAACCAATGGTTTTAATACATATGGAATCTGTCTGGGAGCATAAAACTTTGGAGTGGTGTCTGATTTGAGACACAAAGAAGCTTTTACATTTGTAACCTTTTCAAAATTATCATGAAATATACCACCATATTTAGTAAATAACTCTTCCATTGTGCATGATTTCTGTGATATCTCATTTACCTTTAGTAATCCTGGCAAGTCTACTGGTATTATTTTCAACCAAGAGAGACCCAGTAGAGCTGGTCTGTTACCTGTTACTACCGACTAAGATGGATTTTCATACACTTTATTTTTATACCCTACCTTTACAGTTGCGGACCCTTTTAAACCTATATTCTGGTTATTGTAGTCCTTTAAACTATTGGTGCTAGGCTGTATAGTTAGACCTGGAATTTTAGCAGCAACGTTTTCAGGAATGATTGATATTTGACCACCTGTATCCAGTAACATGGGTACGACTTGGCTATTTAATATCACATCTACGAACATATGGTCATCACTTTGCCTATGGCTATTATGCCTTGAACACATATTCTTCACTATCATTTTCACTTTCTTGTATTATTTTTCGAATTGATGCTTGACTTCTTGAAAAACACATTTTAGCAAAATGACCTATTTTCATACATTTACTACTCTTTGTCTTTGGCTTGACATTTGTTCAGCTCAAAATATCTATCCTTTACTACCACATCTGGTACAATCATCAGCAGTTTTGTGCATCCTCTAGGGATTAAAAGCGTGCACACGGCGTCATCACCTCTCCCTTCTTCACCCCTGTTCTATCTCGACTTTCCCCTTCCTCTCTACAAGGCACTTCAAAAATTGAAGGAAACTATTATTTCTGAGCAGAACACCTCTGTTCCCTCTTATCTATACAGATGTATTTCAGATCCAGACGATCCCACCTGTGGGCCCACCAAGGTCCGGCCACCCTCAAGGGTGGATATCGATAACGAATCATCAGTAGAATTTTGTACTCTTTTATAACCATTAGGCTTTCTCTGCATCTTGTACTGAGTGTTCTGAGACTGCTGTCTCTGTCTACTATCTGACATACCTATGTTAGCTTTCGGTCTAAAATTATTCTAACCTTGTTCATTTCTCCACTTGGGTTTAAAATTATTTTTATTATTTATACTAACAGCACCTATTTTTTGGTAGCAAATTCATTTCTGGCATTAGTCTTATTTTCGATAGTACTAGCCTGACTATCAGCTGCTTCCATTGCTCTGGGTATTTTTAGCAGACTCTTTAGAGTGAGATTCTCGTCCTCTAAGAGTTTCCTCCTAAGTTTTGAAGATGAGTACTTCTCAATTACCTGATCAACAATAGCGTCATTTGCATGATAATTATCATAGTCACAAGTACTGATTAGTTATTTCAACCTAGTAACATAAGCATCTATGCTCTCCTTATCTTCTTGCCCTAACTGTCGAAAACAAAACCGTCCATACCTAACATTAACTTGTGGAGTGAAATAAGTATCAAATGCGGCTAAGTACTCCTTCAGAGTACCTGTGGAACTAGGTAAGGTCTCAAGAATTTCTTGAACTTCAGTACCTGCTATATGTAGCAATGTTGTACATTTTTGCTTGGCGTTGGCAACTGTTGTAGCGTCCATGTATTAATGGAAGGTCTTTTTCCACTTCTTCCATCATGGTCCGAGGTTTGAGGGGTCAGTTTCCATGAATGATGCGGGTAGTGGAATGTCTAGCATCATATTGTATTGGAGTCGTCACCTATCAACTGGTCCTACGTCGGCCATAGCAAAAACAGTGGCTATATAGCACTTTTTGGCAACGCTGCAAAGGCCAAATTTGCAATCTGTTGAGTTCGTACATTGTCATCTCTCGTCTCCACTTTGTTGTGTTTCAGTGTGGCCGAATATAAACACTTGCTCTTACCTGTGGGTAGAGAGACAAAACACATTAGTACTGTCTGATTATTCCCTGCTTCTTATATAAGTATAGTGTAATCCATTCTCGTCGACACTTTGTTGAGTTTCAATGTGGCTGAATATAAACATTTCCTCTTATCTGTGGTTATAGAGACATAATACACTAGTACTGTCTCTGATTATTCCCTGCTTCTCAAATAAGTATAGCATAATCCATTCTCGTCGACGATGAACTATTATCCTATTTCTATAGGATATTAATGAGGCGAAGTAAAGAAAGTCTAAATTGTTTATTGGCAGGCTTCTCAAGAGTGGTGCTTAGTGATGCAGTAACATTAAGTAATATCTATAAATTCTTAATACATGAAAAATATATATTCTTACAAATGCAAATATTCTTTCTAATGACTTATACAAAAGGAATATAGAAATACAAAGTAATGGTATAAATATGAACATACACAGCTGTACCCAAACTTGGGCCTTCTTGCACTCCATATCCATTCTCATTACCTTTCATTTGAGGTACTGAATTTCATTGACTACTTTTCTAGCCACTCATGCAGACTATCTAAGACTTCCTTAAGTTCCCTACCATTGTCCACGATATTTACTTTCTTCGCAAGCATTGTCTCATCTGCAAACATTTCAAAATTCATTAACAGACTCTGGTAGGTCATACGCATATATTAGGAACAAAACTAGCCCTAAAACTGATCCTTGTGGGACACCACTGCTAACTTTTTGCCAGTCATACACTGAGTGTTTTATTCTAACCCTCTGTTTCTTTCCTTCTAAGTAAGATTTTAATCCATTTCAAGAGATTTCCACATATTCTTGCCATTATTTTCAGATTCTCCTTAAGTCACTCTTGAGGGACTGGATCAAATGCCTTCTGGAAATCTAAGAATATACAATCTGCCAAGCCCTCTCTTTCTTGTAAGATCTGACTTGCCTCATTATAAGATTCTCATAATTTTGATTTTGTAGATTTGTGTGAGAATGGAGAGCTTGTTAAGTTTCTGTTTTACTAAGGTGACTCAAAGTACTGAATTCGGTTAAGAGCTCACAGACATACAGGACAGATATTACTGTACTTGAACACCCCACCCGTATACCACTACTCGGTTAAATGAAACTCAGAATTCAACTTTCTTTTAATTTCGGAAATGCAATGACACATTAAACAAAATTAAATTAATTTTTGGAGCTGGAACAAATTTTAAATTTAAATTTATGGAATGCTGCCTCAAATCCCGGAGGTGGTGAGCACGATTTCGATTCCCGGCACCACAGATGGATGCCAAGACTTTGGCCTCAACTCGACGGTCATCTCTGTCACACAGGCAGAGTAGAACAGAGAACACTGCAATTGCAGAAACAGAAACGACACACCGTTAATAATGGGAAAATCGAAAGCACGAGCACACAAATAATGAGTTTCCAATATTATTCTACAAGATGAATATATTTTGATTAGTCACAGCTAATCAAAAATATTTATGCTACCGTAAGAGCATACAAAACCATTAATTATTTGCAATTTATTCACAATAAATGAAGAATAAACAAGACAAATACAGTATGTATTCCTTAAATCGTAGACAAACACAAAAGTTGCAATGCTTATTAATGATTTGCAATTTACATGGTAAAACACTATTTACGATAAAGGAAGAATCTACGAGATAAATACAGTATTCATTCACTTTTGGTTATCAAGAACTATTTGCAATGAAAAAGGGGCAAAACCACCTTTTGAAGTATTTGCAACTTATAACTCAAAACACTTTATACTCAATGTATGAAGAATCAGCAAGATAAATACAATATGTATTCATTAAATTGTGGTTAACAAGAAAAATTTGCAAAGCCAAGGTAAAATTACTTTTTATTTATTTGCGGTTCATAGCATAAAACACTTTAGTTAAATGATTAATTACTTGCAATTTATATAGTAAATAACTTTATTCATGAGTTATTGACGTAAAGCACTTTATTTACGACTATAGAAAGGGGTGAAATGAAATTAGAATTCGTTAGGATAAAGGGATAGATTTTTACGGGGTTATAACCAATCTTCTGAGGATGAGATTTTCGTTTGGCACATTCAGTGAAAGAAATTTCTTATCAATGTATATCGGCGGTAATTTCCAGGTTAAGGAATTAAGTTTGGCAAATGAGATTCCAGTTAGGTAATCTACAAAAGTGTGTTTTGTATGGGAATGGAAGCTGATAAAAAGTTCGTAGGATTTGACCAGTAATCTACTTGACCAGTAACGAATTTAACCAGTTCTCGAATTCCCAATTTGCTTGTCCAACGAGCTTTACCATACACTATCCCTCACCTTGTTTGCGCCAGATGAATTCCTGTGAAGACGTCACGTAAATAAGGTTTGAAATAAGTTTGACTGCTGAGGCGAGATCTTGCCCCTGGGATGTGTGGCCGCCCAATGAGAACAATTCAATGTCCCTCCTGGTGACGTCATCTGTAGAATATATTTCTAGAGAAGAAACTGGTTCATATAATATTCGAGAACTACTGTAGTGGTGGTCCCTGGCAGGCAATTATGGCAAAGATGCACGGGAGAGACAGTATTTTAGGTGCAACACGTGGAAGCAAATCAAATGAAACGAGAATTATTATGGAAAAATAGGTTACTGATAAACAATCTTTAGAACGTTTTTTGCGTTGTAGGAGACGGAACTTAACTATTCAAATAATAAAGAAGCTACTGAAATGCATCTGGACAGGCTAATGATATATCAGCAGGGTCAATATAACAAAATTATCATCAAGAAAAATGTTAATAATATTAAATTTTTTTGAGCAAGAGCTATTTTATCATCAAAAAATTGTAAAAAAATGTATCTAATAGACTCGCTAGGATTATGGCCTCGTTCATGAAGAGAAGGAACGATCAGAAAACAGAAATAGGTGGGAGACTTTTATATTGGGATCATGCTCTCTACATGTACAAAAATAGTAAATATGATATATATAAAATTAGCTATAGGCTGAAATGCAAATTCCAAATAATCATAATCTGCAAAAGGCAAGGAGTGAGAATTATTTTAGTAAGAAAACCCCCCCCCAGTTAATAATTACTAACTTGACTAATAAGGCATCTACTACACCCTCTGGTAACTTTGAGCAAAACACTCTGTCACAATATCCTTCTCTGAAACTATGTTTTCACACTGACAAAAAGTTGAAGGACTCCAAGTGAAGAAAGATGAGTTTTCTTTGTAGTTTCTCCACAGCTTTGCAAACTATATTGGTCAAGGAAACATACCTATAGTTTAGAGCTGTGTCTTTCCATCATATTTTGAAGATAGGTACCACATTTACTTGTTTCCAGCATCTTGAAAACCCCCCAGATCCCAACTACTTTTCAAGTATGATGCATAGCACCAACGATATTGGCTTACCACATTTCTTGAAAGGGGATATGTCATCAGGATCTGTAGCCTTATCAGCATTTAATTCCATCAATGCACTGCATACCTTTGTAGTTGAAATGACGATGCTCCCTCATACCGGCTCATGATCTCTTATCTATGCAATCTGACGGGGTGGAGTATTTTCTACTTATTATTCTTGTACATCCCTGTAAATACAAAATCCATTCATGCATATCATTACTGCTAAGATACATTTATATCTGCTAAATAACAAAACATAGATTTTTTATAACATGTATTTATATTATAGACACATTACATTTCAGAAAAACTTAAATATTATATATAATTATTGCATGTAAGATGGTGAGTTTTAAAGCATTTCAGTCAGAAACACACTAAACTATCTGAGGATGGGGTAAAGGAGAATTTGGGAGAGCGAACTGGAACATCAACAGTGTGCGTCCTATTCCAGCTCATGATAAACTGACATTCTAAGGCATTGGGAATATATTACCTAAATGAGCATAAGTTTATGAAAAAGAAAATATGTATTATCTAGATACTAAACAGTCAGCCTTATTATCAAACATAATCACTAGGTAACGATGATTTGCAGAACGACTTCTCTTTATCTTGATGATTAGTCTAATCACTGGATGCTACTGAAAGACAAAGAGTCACGTAGAAGATTTATTTTGCTTTAATATCAACAACATATCCCATAATTATTATTTTCATCTATCAGATTGTTAGTAATATACTTACATACATACATACATACATACATACATACATTGAAGATATTCTTCCTGAGAGTAGAGGCACTGAGGACATGAGGAGGAACTATCGGAAAGGAGATTACATCAAAATGAATGAGCTTTTTGCTGTTATTGACTGGAGAACCTTATTTTACAACAAATCTGTACAAGAAATGTATGACATCTTTTGTGAGAAATATGGGAAGATAGTAGATTGCTGCATACCTGTCACCAAAGTAGGTGTAATTCATGCCAGAGAGAAATGGTTCGATAATGGGTGTAAAAGAGCTAAGGAGTGGAGAGACAAATGCTGGAAAAGGTATAGGAGGAGAAAAAACATAAATGCCTGGCAAACCTACAAAAGAGCAAGAAATAACTACCTAAGTAAAAGGAGAGAGGCAGAGAGAGACTATGAGAGGGACATCACCAGGAAGGCTAAAGAAATATCCCAAGCTTTTCCACAGCTTTATCAGAGTAAAACTGAAGGTAAAAGAACAGGTTTTAAGGCTAAAGAGAGCGGATGGAAGCATCACTGAGACGGATGAAGAGATCTGCAAAGAATTGAACAAGGAGTTTCAGTCAGTATTTACAGTAGAAAATACCCCACCCCCTCAGATTGCAGTGATAGAAGCTCAAGGGCCGGTATTAGAGAACATCAACTTTACAGCCACAGAGGTATGCAAAGCGCTGATGGATTTAGATGTTCATAAAGCTATAGGTCCTGATGACATATCCCCTCATGTGCTTAAAAAATGCGCAAACACAATATCAGTGGCACTAAGTATCATATTTAAGGAGTCACTGGAGTCGGGGGAGATTCCAAGATGCTGGAAACAAGCAAATGTGATACCTATCTTCAAAAAGGGAAGGAGGAATACGGCTCTGAACTATAGACCAGTTTCCTTGACCAGCATAGTTTGCAAACTTATGGAGAAACTACTAAGGAAACATATCTCTCTTCACTTGGAATCCTTCAACTTTTTGTCAGTGAGGCAACATGGCTTCAGAGAAGGTAGATCAACAGTAACAAACTTATTAGAATTTTATGATGAGGTAAGCCAAATCTTACAGGAAAGAGAGGGCTGGGCAGATTGCATATTCCTAGACTTCCAGAAAGCGTTTGACACTGTTCCACATGGGAGACTTATTCGGAAGCTGCAATCAATGGCTAGAATAGGTGGAAATGTTTTGGAATGGATAAAAACTTACTTAGAAGGAAGGGAACAGAGGGTTAGAGTAAGACACTCAGTGTCTGAATGGAGAAGAGTTAGTTGTGGAGTTCCACAGGGTTCAGTTTTAGAGCCACTTTTGTTCCTTGTATATGTAAATGACCTACCAGAGTCTGTAAATTCATTCATGAATATGTTTGCAGATGATGCAAAGATTGTGAAGAAAGTAAAAAACGAGAACAATGGTAGAGAACTTTAGGAGGATCTAAATAATCTGCATGAGTGGTCAGAAAAGTGGCTAATGAAATTCAATACTTCAAAATGTAAGGTAATGAGAATGGGTACAAGTGCAAGAAGGCCCAAGCTTGACTACTCGGTGGCTGGAGTACAACTTCAAGAGACAGAAAATGAGAGAGATCTAGGAGTAAACATACTGGCAGATTTGTCTCCAGAAATACATATAAATGGCATAGTAAGGGCAGCATATGCATTCTTATCAAATGTAAGGGTAGCCTTCAGGCACATGGACAAGGAAATGTTCAGAAATATTTATGTAACCTATGTGAGGCCAAAACTCGAATCTGCAGCCCCCTTTTGGAATCCGCACTTGAAAAAGCACATAGCTAAGCTTGAAAAAGTTCAAAGACATGCCACGAAACTGGTGCCAGAAATACGCAATCTCAGTTATGATGAGAGGCTGAGGGAATTAGACTTACCATCACTCGAAGCTAGAAGAGTGAGCGGGGATATGGTGACAGTCTTTAAATTCCTTCATGGTTATGATAGAGTGGATAGGGATCGATATTTTGATATGGCTGGCTCTAGAACTAGAGGTCATTGTTTGAAGCTTGGTAAGAAAACTTCTTTGCAGGATGTAAGGAAATACTTTTTCAGTGTAAGAGTAGTTGATAATTGGAATTGGCTAAGCGAGGAGGTAGTTAATGCTATCTCAATCCATAGTTTTAAGGACAGGTATGATAAGTATCACTAAGTATAAAATGGAACCGATGAGGAGACGGGAAGATACGAGCTTTGGGCTCTTGTTCAAAGACATGCCACGAAACTGGTGCCAGAAATACGCAATCTCAGTTATGATGAGAGGCTGAGGGAATTAGACTTACCATCACTCGAAGCTAGAAGAGTGAGGGGGGATATGGTGACAGTCTTTAAATTCCTTCATGGTTATGATAGAGTGGATAGGGATCGATATTTTGATATGGCTGGCTCTAGAACTAGAGGTCATAGTTTGAAGCTTCGTAAGAAAACTTCTTTGCAGGATGTAAGGAAATACTTTTTCAGTGTAGGAGTAGTTGATAATTGGAATTGGCTAAGCGAGGAGGTAGTTAATGCTATCTCAATCTATAGTTTTAAGGACAGGTATGATAAGTATCACTAAGTATAAAATGGAACCGATCAGGAGACGGGAAGATACGAGCTTTGGGCTCTTTCCCGTAAACACAATTAGGGAATCACAATTAGGTAATCACATACATACATACACATCGCTGTAGTCAGGGGAGATTCCAAGATGTTGGAAACAAGCGAACGTGGTATCTATCTTAAAAAAGGAAAGGAGGGATACGGCTCTAAACTATAGACCTGTTTCCTTAACCAGCATAGTTTGCAAAGTTATAGAGAAACTACTAAGGAACATATCTCTCTTCACTTGGAATCCTTCAACTTTTTGTCATTGAAACAACATGGCTTCAGAAAAGGTAGATCAAGAGTAACAAACTTATTAGAATTTTATGATGAGGTAAGACGAATCTTACAGGAAAGAGAGGGCTGGGCAGATTGCATATTCCTAGACTTCAAAAATGCATTTGACACTGTCTCACACGGGAGACTTATTAAGAAGCTGCAAGCAATGGCAAGAAAGGGTGGAAATGTCTTTGAATGGATAGAAACTTACTTAGAAGGAAAGGAACAGAGGGTTAGAGTAAGACACTCAGTGTCTGAATGGAGAAGAGTTAGTATTGGAGTTCCACAGGGTTCAGTTTTAGGGCCACTTTTGTTCCTTATATATGTAATGACCTACCAGAGTTTGTAAATTCATTCATGAATATGTTTGCAGATGATGCAAAGATTGTGAAGAAAGTAAGAGACGAGAACAATGGTAGAGAACTTCAGAAAGATCTAAATAGTCTGCATGAGTGGTCAGAAAAGTAGCTAATGAAATTCAATACTTCAAAATGTAAGGTAATGAAAATGGGTACAAGTGCAAGAATGCCCAAGCTTGACTACTCAATGACAGGAGTGGAACTTCGAGAGACAGAGAATGAGAGAGATCTAAGAGTAAACATACTGGCCGATTTGTCCCCAGAAATGCATATAAATGGCATAGTGAGGGCAGCATATGCTTTCTTAGCAATTGTAAGGGTAACCTTCATGCACATGGACAAGGAAATGTTCATAAATATTTATGTAACCTATGTGAGGCCATAGCTTAAATATGCAGTCTCCTTTTGGAATCCGCACTTGAAAAAGCACGTAGTTAAGCTTGAAGCAGTTCAAAGACCATCACTTGAAGCTAGAAGAATGAGGGGGATATACTGACGGTTTTTAAATTTCTTCATGGTTATGACAGAGTGAATAGGGATCGATATTTTGATATGGTTGGCACTAGAACTAGAGGTCATAGTTTGAAGCTTCGTAAGAAAACTTCTTTGCAGGATGTATGGAAGTACGTTTTTAGTGTAAGAGTAGTTGATAATTGGAATTCGCTATGCATGGAGGTAGTTAATGCTAACTCAATCCATAGATTTAAGGACAAATATGATAAATATCTCTAAGTACAAAAT
>JAXCGZ010005700.1:105000-117500 GCA_037179515.1 Halocaridina rubra | reverse complement strand
GAATGTGGCACAGAGCTCTGTTGGCCTAACTCCCTGCTTATGGCTTTGCCGCTTGTCTATGTTCTCTGATATCCAATCTTCTTTCTGACAGTTTCAACATCTAGCTCATTTCCTACTAATAGTGGTGTTCCTCAGGACTCTGTTCTTTCACCTACTCTGCTCCTTTTCTTCATCAAAGTTCTTCTTCAGTCCTCATCCTCCTCTCTTCTCTATGCCTTTGCCAATGATTCTACCTTTCATTTTTCATCTGCCTTTTTTTTTCCCACAACCTTCATCTGCTACTCGTAACCAGTTTCGTATCACTCTTTCTTTTACTCTCAACTCTAATTTGCAGAGGGTATCTTAGTGGGGCACCAAATATTTAGTTAAATTTAATGCCTTCAAGGCACAGTGTCTGGCTATATATTTATATTCTTCTCTTCCTGATAGTTCTATTCTTCGAAAGTAACGAAGACAATCTTAATTCCTTTAACATTTTAGGAATCCAGATAGCCTCTAATTTGTCTTGGAAGAGTTACATAATCCATACTTCTAAATCTGCATAAAAGAAATTTGGGGGTTATGTTTCATTTTCGTCATTATTTTTAGTCTTATTAGTTACTTAAAATGTAAAATTTATATAGCCCCCTTAAGGAGGAAGGCTAGAATACTTCCTTAATTTTACCCTGCGTGTCGTAAGAGTCGACTGTGGTGAAGAGATGGGACTGGCAATCCCCTCATCTGTATTTTCTTTTCTCATTGAGTAAGAGTATTTTACCTTAACTCAGCCACTCCCTTTATAAGGGGAAAATGGCTCATATATATATATATATATATATATATATATATATATATATATATATATATATATATATATATATATATATATATATATATATATATATATATATGTTCCGGTTTTACGTCACGGACTCCCTTATCTACCAAGGGCTAGGACGGTTGCCTTCTTCCGAAGGACTTGTTTTGGCAGATGTAATCCTTACGCTGAGTGCATGCCCTTGCTAACCTCAGACCGTGACGGGGCGCGAACCCTCGACCTGATGCCTCAGAGTCGGAGACGCTACCGATTGAGCCACGGCGACTACTTATATATATATATATATATATATATATATATATATATATATATATATATATATATATATATATATATATATATATATATATATATATGGAATGAACGCATTCTGTCTAAATGCCACTATGCTCATAATGTGCTTATTTGGTTATTGTTGTGCCCGAATGAGATTAGGAGTTGAATTAAATGCGAAAATGACGCCATGAGTGAGGATGGGGAATCTGTAATATGAACATAGTGGCATTCAGATAGACTGCGCTCATTCCTAAGTATAGCAGATATAAGCTATAAGGTTTGATTCCTTTTAACTTCTTGTGGTGTAGTTGGTAGCGCCTTGACTTAGTAATTATAAGTCCTAGGTTCAAGTCCCGGTCGGGGTAAACAAATTATTCATGTTTTCACATATGTAATGCGCTTGTTTGGTTATTGTTGTGCCCGAATGATTTGGGAGTTGAATTAAATGCGAAAATGAAGCCATGAGTGAGGTTGAGGAATCTGTAATATGAACACACACACATATATATATATATGATTACTAAGTCAAGGTAGGTACCTTGACTTAGTAATTATAAGTCCTAGGTTCAAGTCCCGGTCCGGGTAAAAAATGATTCATGTTTTCACATATGTAATGTGCTTAAATGGTTCTTGCATAGCCCGAATGAGATTGGGAATTGAATTAAATGCGAAAATGAAGCCACGAGTGAGGTTGGGGAATCTGTAATATGAACATAGTGGCATTCAAATAGAAAGCGTTCATTCCTAAGTATAGCAGATATAAGCTATAAGGCTGGATTCCTTTTAACCTTCTGTGGTGTGTAGTCGGTAGCGCCTTGATTTAGTAATTATAAGCCCTAGGTTCGAGTTCCGGTCGGGGTAAAAAATAATTCATGTTTTCACATATGTAATGTGCTTAATTGAATATATATATATATATATATATATATATATATATATATATATATATATATATATATATATATATATATATATATATATATATATATATATATATAAATATATATATACATATATATATATATATATATATATATATATATATATATATATATATATATATATATATATATATGTATATATATATATATATATATATATATATATATATATATATATATATATATATATATATATATATATATATATATATATATATATATATATATATATATATATATATATATATATATATATATATATATATATATATATATATATATATAAATATATATGTATATATATATATATATATATATATATATATATATATATATATATATATATATATATATATATATATATATATATATATATATATATATATATATATATATATATATATATATATATATATATATATATATATATATATATATATATATATATATATATATATATATATATATATATATATATATATATATATATGTGTGTGTGTGTGTGTGTGTGTGTGTGTGTGTGTGTGTGTGTGTGTGTGTGTGTGTGTGTAATCTGTAATGGTCTTATCCATCCCTGCTTAGAATACTACTCGCACAACTGGGGTGCTTTCCAAATTTATATCTTTGATAAGGTTGAATCTAAGGCAGTCAAACTCATTTGTGACCCTTCTCTTACTTTAATCTGGATCCTTTTCCTCTTCTCCGTAAGGTATGATTCCCTTCTCTTTTTGATGAATTGGAAAGATGCATCTCTCCCCCACTGCCGATTCCTCAAAACACTCTCCAAGTGGCCTTATCTCACTAGTACTGCGTGGAGATTTGTGGATCACAAATTGGTTGGTGCAGTAACTGAGTCTTTCCATCCACGTCCATACTCTGGAACTCTCTTAGCTACGAAGGTAGAGAGAATTATCGTTTCATTTCCATCCGTAGCTTATCCGTGCTCATCTATGTCACGTGTTAATTTTTTCGTGTTTTATATATATATATATATATATATATATATATATATATATATATATATATATATATATATGTATATATATATATATATATATATATATATATATATATATATATATATATATATATATATATATATATATATATATATATATATATATATATATATATATATATATATATATATATATATATATATATATATATATATATATATATATATAAATACATATATATATATATATATATATATATATATATATATATATATATATATATATATATATATATATATATATATATATATATATATATATATATATATATATATTATTTATTTATTCATATATTTATTTATTATTAATATGTGTGTGTGCTTGACTGTTTGTATGTGAGTATGTGTGTAATTACCTAATTGAAAATATTTAATTTTGCTTATGTGGAACAGCCTTTTGCTTGTAACTCCTCGTCTTCTGGTCGGGTCCACTTTAGTACTCAGTGATGCGTTTCATACTTGTCCTTAAACTACTCTTACACTAAAAAAGTGCTTCCTTATATCCTTTAAAGAAATTTTATTACGAAGCTTCAAACTATGACCTCTAGTTCTAGTGCCAGCCATATGAAAACATTGATCCTTATCCACTCTTCCATAATCATGAAGGAATTTAAAATCCGTCACCATATACCCCTCAGTCTTCTAGCTTCATATATTTGGTAAGTCTAATTCCCTCAGCCTCTCCTCATAACTGAGAATGAGTATTTCTGTCTCTAGTTTCCTGGCGTGTCTTTGCATCATCTGCAAACATATTCATGAATAAATTTACAGATTCTGGTAGGTCATTTACATATACAAGAAACAAAAGTGGCTCTAAAACTGAACCATGTGGAATTCCACTACTAACCCTTCTCCATGCAGACACTGAGTGTTTTATTCTAATCCACTGTGCCTTTCCTTCTAAATAAATTTTTATCCATTTCAAATCATTTACACTTATTCTCGCCATTAATTTCGGCTTCTTAAAAAGTCTCCCCTGTGGGACCGTATCAAATGCCTTCAGGAACTCTAGAAATATGCAATCTGCCCAACCTTCTCTTTCCTTTAAAATTCGGCTTACCTCGTCATAAAATTTTAATAAGTTTGTTACGGTTGCTCTACCTTCCCTGAAGCCATGTTGTCTCTATGACAAAGAGTTGAAGGATTCCAAGGGAAGGAAGATGTGTTTTCTTAGTAGTTTCTCCATAACTTTGCAAACTATGCTGGTCAAAGAAACAGGTCTATAGTTTAGAGACGTATCCCTCCTTCCCTTTTTGAAGATAGGTATCATGTTTGCTTGTGTCCACCATCTTGGTATCTCCCCAGATTCCAGTGACTTTTCAAATATGATACATAGTGCCACTGATATTGATTTAGGGTATTTCTTAAGTACATCAGGGGATATAACATCAGGTTCTGTAGCATTTTGGGCATCTAACTTCATCGGCACCTTACATCCCTTTGTGGTTGAAAAGATGATGCTCTCTAATGCAGACCCATGAGCTCCTATCTTTACAACCTGAGGGGGTGGGGTATTTTCTACTGTAAATACTGACTGATATTCCTTATTCAATTCTTCACAGATCTCTTCATCCATCTCAGTGATGCTTCCATCCACTCTCTTTAACTTTAAAATCTGTTTTTTGACCTTCAGTTTTCCTCTGATAAAGCTGTGGAAAAGTTTGGCATTTTAATTAGCCTTCCTGGTGATATCCCTTCATAACCCCTCTCTGCCTCTCTTCTTTTACTTAGGTAATCATTTCTTGCTCTTTTATAAGTCTGTCAGGCATTTATGCTTTTTCTCCTATATCTTTTCCAGCATTTGTCTCTCCATTCTTGCGCTCTCTAACACTCATTATTGAACCATTTCTCTCTGGCACGAATAACTCCTAGTTTAGTGGAAGGCATGCTACAAGCTACTGTCTTCCTTCTCATGTCCTGAGTGCTTCTATTTTCAGGCAGAACATCTTCAATGATATACTCCATCAACAACATACAGTGGTCACTCTTTCCAATTGGTGGTTCATACTCAATTTTTTCAAGATGCAACACATTATCTATGAATACTAGATTAAGCAGCGATGGCTCATCCCCACCCCTGACCCTAGTTGGTTCCAGTACATGTTGGTGAAGGAAATTCCCTTGTATGCAACCTAGGAATCTTCCCCCGAATGAGTCCTACCCACTGTGTAGATCATGATTTATCCAATCTATCTCTCTATGATTAATCTCTCCCATAATAAAAATTCTACATTTTCTCTCCCATGCAATGTTAACAACTGAGTTTATGAGTTCAGTAGTACATATTTGGCTTTCCTCATAAACTTCTAGCCTCTGTTGGTTATTTGGTAGGTTATATACAACAGTTATTATAATTCGCTCTGACCAGTTATTTATGCGAGCAACAAGAAAATCCTTGCAGTTTCTATAGTAAAGTTTATTTCTTAAACCTGAAATCTTTCACGTATGAGCAGTGCTATCCCTCCACCAATCCTCTCATATCTTTCAACTCTTATTATCCTGAAGCCCTCAGGCAAAATTTGACACTGTTTACTTCATCACTTAAATTAGTCTCTGCAACAACTCTTTTCTAAATTGTTCGATGGGCACCACGGTGGAGGGTTCGGGCTTTTGCCAGTTGACGCCCACCCTACGGGTCCATCATGACCTGCTCCACCCATCCTTGAGTGGAGAATCTAAAAAATAAAAATAAAAATGCCTTACCAGTTACCCCATCAGCATTTGTGTACAGCAATCTTAATGAAGCTGGATCCCCTGATCTTCTATCATCATCTTCTTTATCTCCCATATAGCTGGAAGAGCTCTGAAACAAACATTTTTCTTCTCTTCATATCTTCTCTCATTTAACACTCTAGCTTCTTGCAACAAGTTTCTGATCCTTTCCATCTCTTCCTGTGTTCTGTATGATCTAATGAACACTGTTTCAAATTCTTGAATGTCTTTTAGTTTTTTCTCATCAATATTTTTATACACGTGTCCCCTCTCTCAAATGTTACTTTCATTGGCCTTTTCTTTCCCTCCCTAGAATATTTACCAAATTGGTGATTATTTGCAATATCCTCAGGACCATATACTACTCCAAGCTTTCTTATCAGGTCTAAAACCCTAGATTTATTTTTTCAAGTCTCCCCTGTCATGTTGAGTCCTGGGATTCACTTATGCCTGAGATTACCTCTGTCCTCTCTTTATCAAGTGTTTGTTTAATCAGTGGATTAGCCCTTTCTACCACAAAATATTTCGAGTATGGCCAAAGTCGAAATCGAAATCACGGCCAGTTAAGGCATCAATATGGGCATTAAATCGTGGAAGGAAAACCATCTGGCCAATATCATGACAACCAGCCTGCAAAAATAATATACATGTAAGAGTTTTTTTTTTCCACTATAATATCAGTTCTCTAAACTATTGCTATTAATATTGTACATTATGAAACTACCAAATGTTTGGATAAGCTTTGCTGTATACTGTATTCTGTAATTATCATTACCATGTAGCAGGTTGACCCATGGCATCAGCCGACCATTGTTATACTACAGCTGAAGGGTCTTTTGGACTTACATTGGACTCTCCAGGACAGTTCCTTATTAAGTCTTCCTTCAGTGACGGATCTTTTCTATGCCTACTTCAGCACCAAATATTCTTGGATATTTGTTACACATCTCTTATTAGTCCTTCACATATGACAAGGCACAACTCTCTGACACACACACACAAGGATGAGAATACCAATACAACAACTCCCTATCTATTTCTTTTTACTTTATGTAATCTTCATGCCCATGTGCGATGAGGGCAGATTTTATTTTATTTTTTTGGCATATCCTGGTGTCACAATCATAAAAAAAAATTAATTTTTTCTATCACTGTTTCTTTATAGTCAACCATTTGTATGTTTTCCCGTGCCACCACCCTCACAGTCTCTTTTACTGCCACATTCTCATTTATTGCATCTGCAAAGGAAGTTTTCATGGCATCATGTTCCGTATTCAGCTCCTGAAACTCTTTTCTAAATTGTTCGATGGGCACCATAGTGGAGGGTTCGGGCATGTGCCAATTGACGCCAACCCTATGGGTCCACCATGACCTGTTCCACCCATCCTTGAGTGGAGAATCTCAAAAGAGAAAAAAAAAGAAGGCGGGAATAGGTGAAAATGTCCTGGAATGAATAGAAACTTACTTAGAAGGAAGGGAATAGAGGATTAGAGTAAGACACTCATTGTCTGACTGGAGCGGGGTTAGTACTGGAGTTACACAGGGTTCATTTTAGGGTCATTTTTGTTCCTTGTATATGTGATCTACCAGAGTCTGTAAATTAATTCATGAATATATTTGCAGATGATGCATAGTTTATGAAAAAGTAAGAGATGAGAACAATGGTAGAGAACTTCAGAAAGACCTAAGTAGTCTGCAAAAATGGTCAGAAAAATAGCTGATGAAATTCAATACTTCTACATGTAAAGTAATGAGGATGGGTACAAGTGCAAGAAAGCCCAGGCTTGAATACTCAATAGCCGGAGCAGAACGTCAAGAGACAGAGAATGAGAGGAATCTAGGAGTAGAACTAGATAATGCTTATAAATGGCATTGTAAGATCAGCATATGCTTTCTTAGCAAATGCAAGGGTAGCATTCCTGCACATGGACAAGGAAATGTTCAGAAATATTTATGTAACCTACATGAGGCCAAACCTTGAATATGTAGCGCCCTTTTAGAATACACACTTGAAAAAGTAAATAATTAAGCTGGAAAAAGTTCAAGTACGCGTCACAAAACTGGTGCCAGAAATACACGATCTCGGTTTTTAGGAGAGGCTGAGGGAATTAGACTTACCATCACTCGAAGCCAGAAGAATGAGGGGGGTATGGTGACAGTTTTTAAATTCCTTCATGGTTATGACAGAGTGGATAAGGATTGAGATTTTGATATGGCTGGCAATAGAACTAAAATTTATAGTTTGAAGCTTCGTAAGAAAACCTCTTTGCACGATGTAAGGAGGTACCCTTTTATTGTAAGAATAGTTGATGATTGGAATTCGCTCAGCAGGAGGTACTTAATGCTAACTAAATCCATAGTTTTAAGGACAAGTATGATAAGTATCACTAAGTGCAAACATGGTTCCGACCAGGCGACAAGAAGTTACGAGCATGGGGTTATTTCCCGTAAGAACATTTAGGTAATTACAAGTAGGTAATTACACACCACACACACACACAAGTCTCCAGAAGTACATATAAATGGCATAGTAAGGGCAGCATATGCATTCCTATCAAATGTAAGGGTAGCCTTCAGGCATATGGACAAGGAAATGTTCAGAAATATTTATGTAACCTATGTGAGGCCAAAACTCGAATATGCAGCCCCCTTTTGGAATCCGCACTTGAGAAAGCACATAGCTAAGCTTGAAAAAGTTCAAAGACATGCCACGAAACTGGTGCCAGAAATACGCAATCTCAGTTATGATGAGAGGCTGAGGGAATTAGACTTACCATCACTCGAAGCTAGAAGAGTGAGGGGGGATATGGTGACAATCTTTAAATTCCTTCATGGTTATGATAGAGTGGATAGGGATCGATATTTTGATATGGCTGGCTCTAGAACTAGAGGTCATAGTTTGAAGCTTCGTAAGAAAACTTCTTTGCAGGATGTAAGGAAATACTTTTTCAGTGTAAGAGTAGTTGACAATTGGAATTCGCTAAGCTAGGAGATAGTTAATACTATCTCAATCCATAGTTTTAAGGACAGGTATGATAAGTATCACTAAGTATAAAATGGAACCGATGAGGAGACGGGAAGATACGAGCTTTGAGCTCTTTCCAGTAAACACAATTAGGTAAACAATTAGGTAAACATATATATATATATATATATATATATATATATATATATATATATATATATATATATATATATATATATATATATATATATATATATAGGTAAACATATATATATATATATATATATATATATATATATATATATATATATATATATATATATATATATATATATATGTTACTTCTGTGGCTGGGCACAACATTGGGGGGTTGGGGTTTTTCACGGCTGACGAACTGAGGAGCATCTCAGATGGATATCAGAAATGAAACCCGACAAACTTTAACCTTTAACCTTTAATGCAATATGAAAGTGAGAAGTTGCAAACGGCATATGACAGCTGAATATTTTACAGAGTCCTCTGACCTTGAGGGCATTATGGGCTGCATTACTCCTTGTCACTCATTGCGAGTAAAGCATTATTATTTAGTTAAGAATTTTTAGAAAGAACAGAAGTAAATGTGTCTCTGATATAATCATAATCTCTCTCTCTCTCTCTCCTCTCTCCTCTCTCTCTCTCTCTCTCTCTCTCTCTCTCTCTCTCTCTCTCTCTCTCTCTCTCTCTCTCTCTCTCTTTTAAAATAAATCATGGAATATTACCGGAATGGCTCTTCTCATTGCCAACAGTTAATCAAGTGCGTATCAATAACGTCAACACCAGATATCAGAATTCTTTTTACGTGCCCAGAACTTCCACTGATATTGGGGCAAGAGCCTTAAATGTAATGGGCCCGAGACTTTGGAACTCTTTACCCGCAAACTTAAGAAGCTGCCAAACATTACCCTCACTTAAATCTCATCTTTTAAATCACCTACTTAATAAGTGATTTTAGTCTCATTATTATCCTCCCATTGGGTAGACGAAGTGTACGTATGCTTATTTTAATGTGTAAATATTTTGATTTTGTGCTTTGCAAATTTCATTTGTTTTATTTTGACATTTTACATTGTAATTTGTAATTAGATTAATTATCATGTAATAGCCATTTTTGATGGAATAAAGTTTTTGACTTTGACTTTGACTTTGACTCTCTCTCTCTCTCTCTCTCTCTCTCTCTCTCTCTCTCTCTCTCTCTCTCTCTCTCTCTCTCTCTCTCTCTCTCTCTCTCTCTCTCTCTCTCTCTCTCTCTCCTGCAAGACCAACTTCTCTCTCAACTTCCATGAAACTTCATTTGCAATGAAAAGCATATCACTATATTTTTTCTAAATATGTATGTAAGTTAACTTTCTTCTTATTTATTTATTTGTTTGTTTGTCCTTGTAGAATTTTATGCTTTTTTCACAAATAAAATAGTTTCGTAAATAATTTGACCTTTTATCATTTAATTTACAAAAATACTCAAAACTGTTGTAAATATCCATGATCATTTTATTAAATTTTACAATTAACTACAGAATTTCTTAAAACCCTCATACCTCATGAGTATTTTCTATCAATATAAAACCTTCTGAATATTTGTTTTTAAAATAGACCAGAAGTAAATCTTTCCTAATGCATTATACATAATAACAAAATTGATAAAATATCCTTATACCACAAGGTATACAGTAGGTACTGCAATATGATAAACACCATATATCTGATTTTAAGTTGCCTTACAGTTTTTTTTTCATGAGTGTTACACTTGGACTAGCAAAAATTGCCCTCATCAATAAATGCCCGTGCACGAGAAAACACCAAGACGAATGAAAAGAAAACGGCAGAGATGAGGTGATGATACACAAAGGAAAAGGACAAACAGAAAATATAGTCAAAGTACAGAGGACCTAGAGATATGGAGGATTAGTCCTTGAGATGACGATAGATCTGCATTTTGAATGATGATAGGTCATAAGAATTAGGAAAGACAGAATGAGGAAGAGATTTCCAGAGTCTGGAGGTAGATGGGAAGAAGCAGTCACTAAACCGACCAATCCGCGGGCTACAAATCTCCACACAGTACCTGTGAGACGAGGCCGCTTTGCAAGTCTTATGCGGTCTCGGCAGTGGGGGAGGGATGCATCTCACCAACTCATCAAAACACCGATTGAAGTAGTATCGATAGAAAAGAGAAAAGGATGATGCCTTACGGCAACGAGAGAGAGAATCCAGATTAGAATTAAGAGAAGGATCATTAATGAGTCTGACTGCCTTCGATTCAACGCTATCTAGAAGATAAGTATAAGAAGAAGCACCCCATATGTGTGAGCAGTATTCTAAGCAGGGATGGATAAGATCTTTATAGATTTTAAGTAATTGTAAAGAGGAAAAATAATGACGAAAACAAAACAGAACCCCCAGTATTTTGGATGATTTCGAAATTTGGATTATGTAATTCCTTCAAGACAAATTAGAGGCTATATAGATTCCTAATATTTTGATAGAATTAAGACGGTAAATTTCGTTAGTTTCGAAGACAATATGGTTTTCAGGAGGAGCAGAAGATAGAGAGATAGCCAGAAACTGCGTCTTGAAGGCATTGAAATTAAATAAATTTTTAGTGCCCCACTAAGATTCCTTTTGTAAATCGAAGCTGAGAGTAGAAGATAGAGAAATACGAGACTGATTACTAGTAGCAGATGAAGGTTGTGAAGAAGAGGAAGAGGAAAAGTGTGGGGTAGAATCGTTAGGAAAGACATGGAGAGAAAGATGGGGATTGTATAAGATCATTGATGAAGAGAAGGAACAGAGTAGGTGAAAGAACAGAGCCCCGTGGAATGCCACTGATAACAGAGAAAGAGCTAGATGTCGAATCATCAACAGCTACAGATATAAAACGGTCAGCAAGAAAGCTGGAAATCAAAGAACAGAGGAGGGGTAAAGATATAGGCAAGGAGTTTGGCCAACAAAGCCTTCTGGCAGACTTTGTCAAAAGCCTTAGAGATATCAAGGGCAATGAAAGAGGACTCCCTATAGTTCCACAGAGAAGATGACCATATATGAGTAAGATAGGATAGGAGGTCATCGGTGGATCTGGCCTTGCGGAAGCCGTACTGGTGATTGGAGATAAGTGAGTTAGATTCAAGGCGTTTCAAAGAGTGAGCATTGAGCAATGTTTCGAAAACTTTAGCAATATGGTGTGTATATATATATATATATATATATATATATATATATATATATATATATATATATATATATATATATTATATATCTATCTATCTATCTATCTATCTATCTATCTATCTATCTATCTATCTATCTATCTATCTATCTATCTATATATATATATATATATATATATATATATATATATTATATATATATATATATATATATATATATATATATATATGAATCCCTATAGTTCCACAGAGAAGATGACCATACATGAGTAAGATAGGATAGGAGGTTATCAGTGGATCTTGCCTTGCGGAAGCCGTACTGGTGATTGGAGATAAGTGAGTTAGATTCAAGGCGTTTCAAGAAGTGAGCATTGAGCAATGTTTCGAAAACTTTAGCAATATGGTGTATAAATATATATATATATATATATATATATATATATATATATATATATATATATGAATATATATACATATATATATATATATATATATATATATATATATATATATATATATATATATATATATATATATATATATATATATATATATATATATATATATA
>JAXCGZ010005700.1:87500-92500 GCA_037179515.1 Halocaridina rubra | reverse complement strand
ACATCTCCCAATTCAAAAAATAAGTGACGAGGCCAAACACCGGAGAATTTTCGAACTGGAGGAGCACGTGCGGCGCCTACAAACTCCTGCCGACGCCGCTCCGTCGAGAAGGAACTTGGTCGACGCCGACAGAGAAACCGACGCCTCAAACATCGACGAACAGCCTGCCGCTCCGAGCCCCGTGGTGACACAGGGAACGCAGCAGGACAAGTCCCCACCCCGTGCCCTGGTTGTAAAGACGCCTCGAGTCAAAAATTCACTTTTATACCTCGACGGCGCAAATGTAAAAGACCTCGAATGTCTGTCCATAATTCCCGCGACCGACTTCCTGAAATACTTGGGTCTGCGGATGAGAAGTGACGAGTGGTCAAACAGAGAATATTATGAAACTTTTAAGGAACTATTCCTAAGATATTTCTTAGTAAGCCGAAGTGTGACCGGAGCATTGAGTGAAAATGCCCATTGCAAGAAATATAAGTTGCCGGATCCGACCAAGAAGACGGCGATTCGTCGATTTTACTCGAGAGAAGAAGGAGAACCCCCTCCTTCCTTGCCTTCTGCCATGAAGTTCTTCAGGACCACCTCCTTAAAATAGGTAAGTACTTGTGATCTGTATCCAGTGAGTAATGGGACAATTAGTAAAAGAAATTGAGGTCGGTGGACGCCGCCATTTTATCTTGTAGTTATGCTTTGACTCAGCCAACTCGCCTAGAAGGGGTGTGGCGCCTAATAAGTTGATAAAAGTAGAATTTCTGTACCCATTACTAACATGGATAATTTGTACTAATAGCTATAAGCAGTAATAAACTCCGTTTTTTGTTATAATTTGAGTAATGTAAAGAAATTGCATTGGAAGTGTGTTCCATTTATTTGTATTAACGCCTAAATTGAATTTTAAGAACGTGAATGTATCGATTTTAATTGACAAATTTAATGCACGTGAAATCACTATTACAGTATATTAATTTCTTAAGTGTAAGAATTATAGTGGGTAATATACGTGAATCTGTTTTTAAGGTTTTACTTAGAACACGTGTGATTTTTGAGAAAGGAATGCGGAAGTGACCAATCGATCTCCCAACCTCGTTATTATAAATATGTAGTAATTGTACTGATCTTTGATATTTAAAGTACGTGTAAAATCATTTTTATATAAATTTCTTAAAGCGTAAGAAATCGAGTGTTAAGATTACGCCTGTTTTTAAGGTTTTTCTTTTTTTGTTTGTTTTTTCTCCGCGGGAGTAATGTTTTAGCGAAAGAAAGACATATGATAGATTGTTTTTTAATATTATTATGATGAAGAGATTAACATTACGATACGTGTGTGGCATGCTTATTTTGAAGAATAAGAACTTTTGTGATATTGTTTAGAGATGAGTTTTTAATTTCGCGCTATGCAGGCGAAAGTAAGAGTAAATTAGAGGAATTTGTGCTGTCCTAGAATAGGGAAGGTTTTTCAGTGTCACCCTAACGTAGCTTCAAGGGAGTAGAATGTTTGTTTGTTCGTTAGAACGGGACCTAGGACTGGTGAGGCAGCCTGTGACCGCGCGGCCCAACCGAGATTTCACCTTTACTCTCCTTCATCGGGGTAAGGGATGGAAAATTTTCCATAGACAGAGAGAAAGGGAATGCAAGCTTGAAAGTGATGTAGCGAATGTGACAGCGAATGAGTATGAATGACCGGGGGTATAATGGGGGGGGTTGCTCTAGGGGGTGAAATCGCGGAAAGCACCGTTAGGAAACATGATTGGGGTCTCTCTACGGGGATCGTTCCCCTGCTCCGCCAGGTCCTTATGCATGCCATATCAGAGTATACTTATGGGAGGTGATGCGCTGTTGCAATATCTAGTGAGGGATAGTTTTGAGAAAATGATTCTCCACCTGCCCAGATATGGTTGAGATGCCAAGTTTGTTTTATTTTTGTTTTGTCCCCTACTCCGCCAATGAGATTATTATTCGATTTCCGAGAGATTCCAAGATAGATGTTACGTGATAAAGGACGTGAATCTATGAATGATTCTTTATTTTCTTTGCTAGCTGCAGTATATACATTATTTGTCTGAAGAGATATGTCAGATTGATAAAATAAAACTTTGCGAGTTTTAGCCATGATAATGTTTATCAAAATTATTTCAGCTTGGTCATAAAGAAAGAGTGAGAGCTGACACGAAATGACAACAAGAATGTTACACAGCGTTTCCCGTATTTGAGAGAGCAGAAGTTGATCCAGAAGCCAAAAGAACAGGGGAGAAAACAGCGCCCACATGCGCACCCCCGTAAAAGCAAAGAGACAGAACAGTTATATGTCGAACTTCTCCCTGTTCTGGAGGAAATTCTGTTGCTTAGTAATTTAAATAAGTTAAATTCGAGATAGTAAAAGAGAATATATATATTCTGTTTGAATTGTTCATGTACAACTCCTTACGAGATTTTGAAACTTAAGCAAAATGCATTCTTTACTGTTGCTAATGAAATATACTTTTTGTTTTTATTATTGCATACACAGAGATAGACTTTTTATATTCGTTGATACCCGTTTTTGTTATATAGTTCTTTTTGTATTGAAGAAATCTTTAAAATCTTAATTAAAGAGTTTTGAAAAGATTATCTAGAAATAATTATTGTTAATTACTGTTACTGTTATGAATTTAAAATTATAATTGAGCTAATTAAGATAATTAAGATTCTCAGAGTTTATATGTTGAGTTTTAAATTTAAAATTAATGATATTTAAGTCATTATAAGACATCTGTTAAGAAAAAGATATTAGTACTTTTGTTGATAGTAGTAGAGATATTGTCACATATGATTTTAATCTTTTGCTTTAATTTCATCAGAGTGCGTGCGCTCCGACTCAACCCTCTGATTTATAGCAAGAAAAGGATTGTCATTATAGACAAGGATGTGTATGCTGTTACAGTAAAGTCCTTAGCAATATTAAACAGAAAGGAATGGATTTATGCTTCGACATTTCTGCAGTCGTACACTAAGTTCTTTTTGCTTTTGTTTTTGTTAATGGGAAATAAGAATAGCCCTCTGACAATAAACGTAAGACTTTATCGATAGTCATTGCTAACGTTTGTTCACTTTCATTTGTTTATTTATTCTTTTATTAGAGATACTCTGCGACAATTTTTTATTTTCAGTACAAGTAAAAGAAGGAAGGCCGTCTCAGCTGACACATGGGTGGAAACTGCAACGTATTTCAAGGTCGCCCAGTCTCTCTCTCTCTCTCTCTCTCTCTCTCTCTCTCTCTCTCTCTCTCTCTCTCTCTCTCTCTCTCTCTCTCTCTCTCTCTCTCTCTCTCTCTCTCTTACCTTTCACTCGACTCTGAGACTGACAGAGGCTCCTTTCGATGCTAAAAGAATGTTGCCGTCATTGATTCTTCTTTTTGTGTTTTTTTCCAGCGAAGCTAGGCGATAATTGTGCCTACATTTTATTGCAGTCGATAGATTGTTGCATGCTGTTATTGCATAAATACTGATAAGACATCGGTAGTTCCGCCATTTGCATAAATATTTTTGCCACATGTCGCAACTGTTTAGAGAATAGATAGAACTCCCATTGACAAATTGTGGAGCCAGCGAGTTGCCACTTATGCTCTATATATATACATAGATTATGACAGCAGGAATTTGGATAGTAAAAGAGACTGTGTTAGAATGAGCATTTCTATGAAATATAAGTACAGAACTCTGTTCTTACTTCTGAATGCCAGTCTCCATTATATATATATTGATATTTCTGATTTAATATTTTTATTTTTATTGTTTATTATTCTTATTTTGATCATGATTATTAGTAATGTTATTATGTTGACTGATATTGTTGCTATCTCTCAATGGCCTGTTGCTATTATTTTTGAAATGCAATCAGCAGTAACCTGATGATTTGTATCTTTTATCTGAATTCATACTTGATGTTATTGTAGCCACCGCTAATAAGAATATTTCTTTAGTGGCTTTTCTCAGTATTTCATGATTGTTCTTTTTGATGTTTATAGTAGAGTAATGCTATGTAGCCATTTCTCAGCTAAGTCCTAAGTATCTTGGATTAATAATCTAGTTGTGTAGACACATACCTTCCATTACCACCCTATTTCTAGGCAGCCCCGACCTGCAAGTTCTAAAAGTCTTTAGATTTTGTCCTCTCAAACGAGTCCCTGTTGCCCATTGAATAGAGATTGCAATCACTTGCAGTTGCAGGGGAGGCAAAGTATAGCCTCCGAGTACCAACGTATGGCCATTGTTGGTACCCTGAAGTCATAGGGAACCTTTCTTACAACTGTAGTAGTGACATAGGTTCAAATTTTCATCCCGAGGTCTGCTTCGAAGGTACGTGTGGGTTGCAGTACTGAAGAGAAATCGCTGTGACGTTGCAGGTCTCCTACAGGGTGGTCTTAGTCAAGATCGGCCGAGGGTAGGACGAGAAAGTCAGGCTGGAAGGATTAGAAGGGTGCATCGATCGCTTCCTCTTTGTCTTGCCTATCTTGGAAAGGAGATAATTTATGGTAGAGTACGAACCTGGGCCTGCAGCAAGGACGGCGGGGGAGTGAAAAAATGAAATCCCAGAGAGAAACCGTGGAATCACGCCTAGCAAGAATTCATGAGCAAGGGAAAGAGAAAACAAAAGTCTTTAATGTCCAAAAAAAAAAAAACCCACACTCTAAAAAGCCATGTAAACGAATTGATGAAATCCCAGAGAGAAAGAAGGGTATTTAAAAATCCCTTATTAGTTGTTGGAAAGAACAACCCACGCTTTAGAACTGAAAAAAATGGGAAAGAAAAGGTCCCCTTTTATTATTTGTTTTACCTAGTTTTAAGATAATTTTAAGCGACAACTCAGAGACTCCTTTAAAGATAGTTTTTGAATAAGTGCCTTTGATGGATTGTATGATTTGCACCGACAGTAATAAGTTGTCTTCTGCTTAAATAATATTAGTGTTTTGCTTTAGCATTATCATTGTTTGAATCATGATTTAATCTTTGTGTTCATTAAGT
>JAXCGZ010005700.1:52500-72500 GCA_037179515.1 Halocaridina rubra | reverse complement strand
GTCCAGAAATGCAGAAGAAGATGAAGGACTGGATCAAAAAGAACTTTGACTTTGGAATAAACTATTTATAAAAATATTCTTTGCTAACTATGATACTTTTTGAATGATTTTATGAAACTAATGTTTTATTCGTACTTTTAACAATATCTGTTCTATAATATTTAAATTACAAGTAATACCAGATAAAAAAAACCTCAGAACATTTGGATATATCATACATATTCGAAAGCATACTGAGGTAATGCCTGTTAAATATAGAAATATATACGCAGATATGTTTATAGAATAGACATTCAAGTAAAAGAAAAGAACAAAAAATAAATATTTACATGGGAATAGAGACTAAATATCCGTTATTTTTCTTGTTTAGTACTAATTTTTAATTGAACCCCACCATACCTCTGGTAAAAATTCTTATAATGCTAGGAAATCCATGACAGAAACACTATTTGATGGGAACTTAATTGCTATATTTCGGGTTCCTTGACTACCCGCCCCCGAACCGGACACATAGTAATTTATTCTTTTTCTTATGTTATTTCACGGATGGCGTGCTTCCTTGCCATTAATATATCGTCTTAGCACTTTTGATAAATTGCTTATTGAATAGCGTTTACATACCTAATACCCTTCAGTTCTGGTAATGAAATTCAGGGAATCTAGCTCTTTTGATAATATGTTCTGTTTAGGGCCTGTTCACACAGGGTTTTTTTGACTGCAGCAGCCACCACCGCGTTTAACACTGTAATCATTCACACTAAGCGTTTTGGACCCCAGCGGCCACCACGATAGATCCACTTTTTTGTTTTCTTGTTAATGGCATTGGGTGCCAGGATGGATGTGGACGAGGCAGCATGTTTTTGGCTGTTGCATCGCCGCTTGAAGTGGCGCAAACAGTGACAAAGACGATTTTAGGTTCGTCCAATTCAACGAGATAGACTTACCCATGGCATGGCTTGTATCCCTCTTTGAGAGAGCATGACAATAAATTTTTCAATTATTTAAGAATGTCAGTGAAATAATTCGACAATTTCTGCCCAGCACTTTTTCTTGACTATTCTGTCTTTGTACTCCTGAGATTTCATGTCCCAAATTTATGGGCGTTCATTATCGATATCCACCCCTGAGGGTGGCCTGGCCTTGGTGGGCCCTCTGGTGGGATCGTCTGGATCTGGAATACATCTGTAAAGATAAGAGGGAACAGAAGTGCTTTGCTCAGAATTAATAGTCTTCAACTTTTGAGGTGCCTTGTAGAGAGAATGGTGAAAGGAGATAGGATAGGGGTGAAGAAGGGAGAGGTGATGGTGCTGCGTGTATACTTTTAACCCCTAATAGAGGACCACCAGGAAGGAAGGGTAAGAGAAACTAGACCAAAACAAATCTATGAATATATAATAATAAAAAATAAATGGCTAAACAAAATTTGGAATAGAAAAATTAATAAAAAGAAGGGGTCTTGATTATGACCAGCAAGGACAAGGCTTCCTTTTGGAACCACACCAATGTGTGTTGGGCTCATGCTGGAGAGACTGAGGAACATGTTTTCAACCTCATGAGCTCATGTCTTGAGAAAGAGCATGAGTTGTTGCCTGGTTATCTAGGAGGAGGGTACTAACTGATGATGTTCAGTAGGCTGTCCATGAAGTTTATTGTTGCTATTCTGATTATGGAGCTAGCAACATTAGGGGTGTTGGGGTCCATGCTAGGTGTTACCGGGGCACTAGTCTTGTGTCGAACTTCAGAAAAGACTTCACATTCGAGGATGTAGTCGATATATGGATGCGGTGAGGCTTCCTGACAGAAGGTGCACTCCCTAACGACATCTTCCACTATAAGCCAGATGCACTTATAACCAAGTCTCAGATGGTGCAAGTTGACTGCTGTGCCTCTGCTGTGGCTCTTTGGCAAGGTGCTGTGCTGGAGAATGGTGGTAGCTTTGTATCACCAGGTGGAGGGAGAACCGGTATCATTGCACAAGTTGTGTCTGGATAGTAAAAGGTTAAGGAGTGACTTGGAAGCTTTGGCTATGATCTGGAGAGTCCCAGGAGGCATGGATATTTGAATCTGCTCGGAGAGAGGCTTGCTTGGCAGCTTGGTCAGCTTCTTCATTTCCCTTTATGCCGACATGGCTGGGAATTCAAGCATGAGTGACGGCTTTTCCAATGCTGACTGCCTTGTGGTAAAGGTGAAGAATGCTGGTAATAAATCACATTATCTTTGATGAGTGGTTTCTTGATGGCCTGCAGGGCACCTTTAGAGTCAGAGAGAATATGGGGTGCAGACAAAATGCTGATGGACATTATGTCGACGGACATAATATCGACGGATATAATGTCAGGTTAGGTTAGGTTAGGTTAGGTTTGGAACTATCATTTTAACCTGTATTATTATGATTGAATGAAAGAGTAAGAAGAATAAATAACTAAATAACAGTTGTATCCGTCAACGTTATGTCCGTCGACATTATGTCCATTGGCATTTTGTCCTACAACCGAGAATAAGGGCATGGTCAGTTCCTTGCTGGGAGAAGAAACTGAGGGCATTGGCTATAGCAACGAGCTCAGTTTGGAGCAAGGAGCAGGAGTTCAACAGCCTCCAGGATTGGACGTGGTCTACGGTGGTGAAGGCAGCTGCTGAGGTTCTAGTTTCTTGATTGACTGAGCCATCAGTGTAGAACATTTGGGAGTTTGGCCTGCTCCAGCTCTGAATTTTGTCCATGTATGTATTTTCAAGGACAAGGGGGTTAACCTAGCTTTTGGGGTTGTTTGGCAGCTCGATATTTATGTCAATCGGCTGGTCGTCCCATGGAGGAGCAAAAGAGCAGAGTGATCTGGATCTTGGCTAGGATGTCTTCCTTTACTGGTAATGCAAGCAGACCGGCACAGGCCTTGGCTGCCCAAGTTCTTGCAGGGTGGTGATTGAAGGCTAGCCGGAAGTCTGAATCGGTGAGGCAGGGACGTTGAGCTGTGGTGGTTTTGGTCACTGAGAGGGTTAATCTTTGTTGAGATCTAAGTTTAAGTGGCATGAGGTTGGACTCCAGCTGGAGGTTTTCTCTCTTGGTCAACATTGGGGCTCTTAGAATGGTCCGCATGGAATTATTTTGTATTACCTCTATCTTGTCTCATTCTTGGTCCTTTAGGAGCCAGAGGGTGGGAAATGCATAGTCTACTAGGGTTTGTATGGCTTGCACAATGAAGGCTCTAAGGAGACTGAAGGATGTGCCGTCGAAAAGGCCCGGCATCTGTCGAAGGATGGTTTGGCACAGTTTGCATTCATCACGCAAGTGTTGCATCTCGGGTCCAAAGGTTAGTCGGCTATCGATGTAAATACCCAGATAGAGGTGCTTGGTAACCGAGTCCACATGCTCATTGCCTATAACCAATCTAGTGTCTGGTTTCCATTGGTGGATGGGGAGCATCTTGGTTTTGAGGGCATTTATCTTTAGTCCAAGGGAGATGAAGGCTTTGTAAAGCTTGGTGTGGCAGCTCTGGGTCTTGTTTAAATTCCTGTCGCCTCTTGTGGCAAGGGCAAAGTCGTCAGCATAATTGAATATCTTAGCTCCAGGTGGTAGCGCAATGTCCATGATTTTCTCCATGAGACAGTTAAAGAGGAATGGGCTGAGAATTCCACCTTGGAGGATCCCGTTTACATGGACTTTACAGGTGGAATAATGCCCTTGAACTTCGACTCGAGCACTACGGTTTTGTAGACTCAGCTTGATCCAGGAGAGAAGGTATCCTTTGATCTGCTTAGCTACCAGAGCAGAGAGTATTGCCAGTTGATTGGCAAGTTCAATGGCCTTCTCTAGATCAAGAAAAATGATGAATCCACGATGATCACTGATGAATTATAGCATGGAAGCTATGCATTCTGAGGTGCCTAGGCCTGGCTGGTGGGCGAACATATTTTCGAGGAAGGGTGGACACTTCCAACGAAGTCTTTTAAGCACCATCTTTTCTGCCGTCTTGCTCAGGCAGATTAAAAGGGAGATAGGGCGTGGGTTATCTGGATCTTTTGGATCAAGAATGGGCTGAATATCTGCCCTGTTCCAGGAAGCTGGTCTGACTCTCTGAGTTTATGTCTTGTATAACACCCAGGTCTGACTGGTAAATACTAAATTCAAGTTTTTCATGCCCGAGACCCAGGACTAATATATGACCATGTGGCAATGGATAAATGACTCGAAATTTGGCTCGAAATAGTGAAGGGGATAGAAATAAGGTGAACAATTTATAACAATTGTAATATCAATTTCACCTAATACAATAGTAATTATAATCTGAGATTTTACAAACCTACAGATTAACAAAACAAGCATAAATATATTACATAAATGATATAGACCCACAGATTAACAAAGCAAACCTAAGCACAATAATAAATAATATAAACCTACAGATTAACAAAAACAGAAAAAACACACCAAAGAATTAATAATGATAATTAATATAACATTTAACTGACATCAGAAGTGAAATGGAACGTGGGAGGAGAGCAATAAACTAATACACAATAACGAATATACAATACAAAACACAAGGAGCTCCAGGTGGAAGAAATGAATAGCCAGTTCGGGGAATATACTCCTTGCATATGGTGATGATCGATGGACTGGAACTGTACTCTCTTCGCCGGTGTTCTTAACTGGGTATTTAAAGCCTCGGACAGTGGGGAGGTATTGGGGCTAAGACGGTCAGCTAAAGCAGGGTCGAGGGTAAGGCCAGAAACTTCATTATGATTGGCTGTTCGAGATGAAGTGAATGCTGATTGGTTAAGCCGCAGTATTGGTAGTTAAAAGGGGTAACAAGCTTGTTTGGGGTTGTAACATACCCCCACACCAAAAACCTCTGTAGGGGAACCCAGAAGAGGCAATGAAGAGAGGCGACCACAAACAAGCAGCTCACAGTATTAGGTGGGATCATCCGCCTCAAAGCCACGTGATAAGGTATCAGCGAATATATTTTCCGTGCCTCTGATATGGTGAACTTGAAGATTGTATGTCTGAAGTAGGAGGGACCACCTAAGAATCCTTTGATTGGTTAGATTGGTCGAGTTGATAAAAGCCAGTGGGCTGTGGTTGGTGAAGACCTGTATAAAGTGAGGCAAAGCCTGAAAATAGCGCTCAAATTTTTTTATTTCAAGGATGAGAGCCAGTGCCTCTTTTTCTATGGTGGAATAGGGTTGTTGATGCTTCTTCAACTTGCAGGAATAATATGCCCCTTGGTGCAGTACATTGGTTTGTTGGTCAGCTTGCAAAAGTACCGCTCCCACTCCAAGACCACTAGCGTCAATTTGGAGGTGGAATGGAAGGTTGAAGTCTGGAGCTCTTAAAACAGGCTGAGACGTTAAAAACAGTTTCAGATTTGTAAAGCTTTTTCACATTCAGGAGTCCATTTAAAAGGCACTTTAGAACTGGTGAGGTTCTCAGATTAGGAGTTGCATCATGGACTAAAATGTACTGAGCAGTCCCAGTATCTCTAAGAATAGCTATGGGGAATGCCCAACCCTTTGGGCTAAGCGCGACATGACCCGTGAAAGTAAATGCATTGAACATACTAGTCTGAGAGGAGCAAGAATTAGAAGCAAGAGGTTTAGTGATGGAATCCGTAGCAGTAAAACCCTTCTTTTAAAACTGGCACCCTGAATGCTTACACTGTGCAATGGCATGTCTTACTTTCTTGCAATAAGCACAAACTAGCTGGTTTGAATATGACTTATTTTCTCTCTGCCCATCACTCAATCTACTTTGGGGATCACGAGAGGTAGAGTTTACAAAAACACCACAATCCACCCCACGCAATTTCCAGGATTCCAACTGTAAGGCCTGAGTATCTGCATTTCTGCCACCTGAAGAAGCTCTGTTATATTGCTCTCCTCTACATGCTTAAGTATAGGAAATGGGATTTTATTCTTCCATTCCTCCAAGACTATTACATTCACGAGTTCGGAATATGTAGTGACATTTAAGGATTCTAACCACTTTTTGAACTGTTGCATTTACTCTGTGGCATATTCCATATAGGTTTGATACTTAGCTTTAGTCATATTCCTAAATTTCTGCCTACATCCTTCAGGTGTGATTGCATGCGCATGAAGTATTTGGGTTTTAACAAAATCACAGTTTTCCGTTTCATCCAAGCTACTATAGACTCTCAGAGACTTTCCTGGCAATTTAGGACCTACAATGTTCATCCACGCATCTTTTGGCCACTTCTGTTTATTAGCAATTTTCTCAAACAATTTAAAAGACCCATCAATGTCTCTATCGTCAAATATTGGTACCATAGAAGAAACAGTGGAAAAGTTGAAAGATACCTCTTTCTCCTTTACAGATAGTTCTATGTCCCTATCCTTACCTGTTTCAACTCTTTCAATTTTAATTCTCTTTCTACAACTAATTTTTTCGTTTCTACTTCCAGTTTTCTCGTTTCTACGTCTATTTTTCTTGTTTTTACTTCTAATTCCATTTTTCTCGTTTCTACTTCCAATATTCTCGTTTCTATATCCCTTTTATACTGAAGTTCTAATCTATATTTCTCTAACTCAAGCGAAGAAGAGGGGTCAGCTTTCAGAGTAGCATTATCAATACGAGCTACTTCAATTTCCTTTGACTTATGAATCTCGTCTGGATCAGAATCTTCCTCGGTATCCTCAGGTAATGAAACATATTCAGCATTTACTTCAAGAACACCTTGTTTCATTAAACGTTTCAAAACAAGTTCCTTAACCTTTTCCTTAGTCACCTTTGAGGGGTGAGTTGGAAGAGTAATTTTATAATGTCACTTACTTGATCCCAAGAAGGATACTTCAAGAAAAATGATATATCATATTCTTTACTAGCCATGATGATTATTATTCAAAATTTAGGAAAAATGAAGCGATGAAGCTCTGGGAAAATACAGTAGTGATAGTCAACCACGACCCCGGAATCTATGCTTTACTATACCCAAATACTTCGACACTAGAGTATTAACGACTCATTAGGTAGAGATACTAAATACTAGCATGAGTGATGGGATTATACGTATCCCGATACTTGAGCAGAGTACTTTGAAACTTGGATACTTGTGAGAGTACATTGAATATTGATACTTGAATAATAAAGCACTCAGAAAAATTTAACTGATGATTCTTGAAAAAACCTAAAGAGCCATTCAATACTGATTCATGAGATTAATTAAGTTAACAAAGTTAGCGAGTCTTGGAAGAATGTATAGAGAACTACCGTCACCCTAAGTTCAAATTAGTGTTTACTTTGCGGCTACCACGTAAAATTACGAGTATACACTAATGACCAACGATCATCACACACTTGTTACAGTTGTTACGATTTTTACTTCTTATAACAAAAGACACAGACAATAATTACACACACAAAATTTTTTTTCACAAAAATAAAAACTCAAGAATTCACTGTTCACTTTCCTGAAATTATAATGCAATTGTTATAACAATACATAAACATGGGAGAAGTTAATGTAAGCTACTTTACTTTGAGCAAAGATCCTGGCAAGGTCGCCAATATATTACACCCAGGTCTGACTGGTAAATACCAAATTCAAGTTTTTCATGCCCGAGACCCAGGACTAATATATGACCATGTGGCATTGGATAAATGACTCGAAATTTGGCTCGAAATAGTGAAGGGCACGAAAATAAGGTGAACAATTTATAACAATTGTAATATCAATTTCACCTAACACAATAGTAATTATAATCTGAGATTTTACAAACCTACAGATTAACAAAACAGACATAAATATATTACATAAATAATATGTAATATTATTTATGTAATATATTTAACAAAACAAACCTAAGCACAATAATAAATAATATAAACCTCCATTTTAACAAAAACAGAAAAAAAACACAGCAAGGACTTAATAATGATAATTAATATAACATTTAACTGACATCAAAAGTGAAATGGAACGTGGGAGGAGAGCAATCAACTAATACACAATAACGAATATACAATACAAACACAAGGAGTTCCAGGTGGAAGAAATGAATAGCCGGTTCGGGGAATATACTCCTGGTATGTGGTAGCAATCGATGGACTGGAACTGTACTCTCTTCACCGGTGTTCTTAACCGGGTATTTAAGCCTCGGACAGTCGGGAGGTATTGGGGCTAAGACGGTCAGCCAAAGTAGGGTCGAGGGTAAAGCCAGAAACTTCATTTTGATTGGCTGTTCGAGATGAAGTAAATGCTGATTGGTTGAGTCGCAGTATTGGTAGTTAAAAGGGCTAACAAGCTTGTTTGGGGCTGTAACACTTGTTAATTATAGAGAGTAGAGCAAGCTTCCCTTGGGGCCCCATATTCTGACCCATCGAGTATATGATTCTGTTTGCACCTAGGACTGTGTTCTTGGACCTCTCGCTCACTTTCTGCAGCCCAGTCTAAGTGAAGGGGGCATCTGCTTGATATTCGGTGTTGATGGCCTCATCTACTTCATCCCATCTTGCAGTGGTGAAGCCCTGAAGAGTTGTTTTGGTTGTGATGGGAAGCTGGTTGAAGTTAGCCCTCTCCGCAAATTTGGTGGAGAGCTCTTCAGCTACCCTGCTGGCGTCCATGTGGGGGATGGTTCTAGGAGGTCTTCCTTTAGCGGAGAGTTGATATTCCTCCACATTTGGCCCGCAGAGGTGTGAGTAGCTAGGGTGGAACACAACTCAAGCCATTTTTTTCTCTTAATTTCTCGTGTCTCTTCATAGACATGTTCCTTGACTACCTAGAGAGTACGGTAGGAATCTTCAGTGCAACAGTTTCCGTGCATTTTTCTGACAACGTTGAGTCAATGGCTGAGTTCTTTGACTCTATCACAGTAGTACTACTTGTCATTATGATTAGTGTGATGTGGTTTGCAGAGGGGGATGGAGGAGTCAGCTGCGGCTTGCAAGGCATTAACTAACTCAGCCTTAGCTTGGTCAATATCTCCAGGTGGTGTATAAGCTGAGTACCAATTGCTGAGGTGCTCCTGGAATTTGCCCCAGTCAGCCCTCTTGAAATTCCATTGAGGAGGAGAAGCAGGGATTTGCACGATTTCAGGAATTGGCAGCTTGAGGTGGATCCCATAGTGGTCACTCCTGACCAGGAAGTGAACTCTCCAAGTGGCGCCTTGTTTAAGGGAGTTGGAGACGAAAGTGAAATACAATATTCCACCTCTGTTGTGAGTTGGCTCGAGGTTGTTGAGCAAGGGAGGCCTTCTTGGTCGTCCAGCAGACTAATGATGTGTGTGCCTGCCGCACAGGGGTGCTCATACCTTATTATTGGATGATGCGCATTAAAGTCGCCTCCTTTCATCAAGTCACGATGGATGACTAAACAGAAGAAGGCAGACAGGTCTAAGTCACCATTGTGCTGTTTATAGATTTTGTAAAGATCTATGCAGCTAATCTGTAGCCTAATGTTGACAGCGAGGAAATGGACACCTTAACCGCAAAAGACAGGTTGGGTGATTTCTTTGGCCAGTAAGTTTTTCCTGATAAAAATGGCGCTGCCTCTATTCTCCCCCAGAGTTCAGTGCTGGTAGAATCCCTGGTACCCGGAGACTTTAGTAGTGTTTTGATCCATACACAGGATTTCTTGAATCATGATGACATCAATATTGTCAGCCCTGGCAATGCCTTCCAAGTGTTGGATATTTCTCAAACTCTTGACATTCCAGTGAAGGATCCCGAGATTAGACATCTTGAAGATTTAAAAGGTGGAGGTGGAAGAGTGGTGGCCTGTTGAGGCTGGCGGTGGTTCCTGGAGACAAGGGCTTGCGCAACGATGCTATGAGTTATTTCAGCGACTTGATTAAAGGCGTCTCTGGGAGAGGCGTTGGGAGTGAAGAGTTCAATGGCTGCTTGAATAGCCTGAGTAACGATGCTGGTGATGTCTTGCACCATGAAGAGGGGTATTGGATTGGGAATGGGTTGGGATGAAGAGGCAGAGGAAGGTGTTTGGAGAGGCTGTTGAGAATAAGTGGGAGTGCTGGTGTAAAGTCTGGGGTCCCGGGACCTGGTGTGGCTACGAGTCCTGTGAGTGGTGGTAGATGTAGCTTGAGTGTTGCAAGGGGTGGTGTTATGTGTTTGAGTGTTGTGTGGGGTAGTGATGTTAATGTGGGTGTTTTGTAGGGTGTCAGTGGGAGTGTGACTGTTGTGTGAGGAGATAGTTGGAGTTGGTGTGGGAGTAGGAGCGGAGGGAGGTGTAGCCTGTGTGTCTAGGGCCAGGTTAGTGTTGTGTGATGGGTGTTGGGTAGGGAGGTTGGATATGGGTGGGTCAGGAGGGGATCTGTGCCAAGAATTGGAGGTGAGAGGAGGAGCAGGAGTGAAAATAGAGGTAGTGCAGTTAGTGGCAGGTGCAGAGGAAGGGAATTGCTGAGGAATCTTCTTCAGCCTCTCGGGACAGCGATTCTTCCATGCGAGGTGGCGCCCCTGGCAGTTAGGGCACTTAGCCACTGTCTCTTCATTGGCCTTGTTAGTGAGGCAATGATCGGTGGCAAGCCATCCCACTGCAGATAGCACATCTCACTAGGAAATGGGAGGTGTCCCGGTGATTGCCATACCATTGACAGCAGAGGCATCGCAGGAGTTCAGGGTTATATTCCCTGAGATGAAATTTGCCCCAGATGCCAAGGTTCACTTGGGCAGGAGGTGGACCACAGATGTGGACTAAGTCTTGCTTTGAAGGGACGGTTTGCCTTTCAATCTTGGAGGAGCAGTGTGAGGCAGAGGTGATATATGACTGCTTGGTCAATAGATCTGTTGACAAGCAATGGGAAGTTAACATGGATGAACTTCCTTATTTTTTGAGCCGGGGTCATCTCGGACAGGTGAGGAGAGTTGAGGTCACGGATCTTCTCAGCAGCTTCAGTGGAGGATGGGTGGATGATAAATTCATCCTGTACATTGGGTTTGACTGTGCAATCAAACTCAGTGAGCTGGTCTTCCAGCTCTCTTAGGGGAGCATAGGCCTCTGCAGTGGAGGGGCCTGAACTTTGAATTTAGAGATGGGCTCTCTTAATGGCTGTGGACTTCGAGGCTGGGGGGGGGTCTGGAGTGGCAGCGCTCTCCTGGCTGCTGCCAGAGACCATCCTTTGCCAATTCTTTCCCACAAGCATCCACCTCCCCGGGGGGTCTAGCTCCATTCCCCCCTCTGGAGGGTAGCAGGAGAGTCGGAGGAGGGCTTGACTAGAACCTAGTCATGCAGATCCACAGACCCTCACTGAGCCCTGTATTTCCTTACTTGCACTGTTCACTTATTAAATTGATTTATATGATAATACAGGCTTTACCGTTATGGAGTGGTTATGAATAACACTATAACACTGAGGATACACAAACGGGGATGAAAGCACACACACAAAAAAAAAAAAATAAAAGCCTGAAAAGGTATTTATCACTTAGGTGAGCACAGAACACGCTGTATATCAGAGTTGGCAAGCACAGAAAAAAATTTGAAAGTAAATTCATTACTTAGGTTAACACAAAAATAAAATACCCTGAAACGGAAATTTATCATTGAGTGCCTAGATAATAAACACTAAAAACATTTAGCACTGTACACAAAACAGAGGTTGGAAAAAAAGAAAAGTAACACGATTTTATAGAGCAGAAATGCACCTGAAAGGAGATAAAAAAAAATCGTTATCCTTACTTTTTCTTTTTTAATTCTTGCAAAAAAGAAGAACAAATTGATGGGGGTTTTACAATTTCATTTATGAATACATCAGTATCAAACTGATCCCTCTTTATATCTAACAGCAGCCAGTGATACAATGGTGTGTGTGTCTGTGGGATTCATTACGGGGATCAGTCTATGTGGAGGCCAGGGTTGCCATGGTAGTGCACTGTTTCTTTGCTCATTGGCTGGCATACAGCCAATGACTGTGTGTGCTGTCCTCAAAATGCGCATTTCAATGCTCTGTGTTAATGATGACATTTGCAGATGAACTGGCTCCCGCATTGCCATCATTTTTGCCTCATTCTGTCAACCAGTATCTATCCTTCATCTTGGAGGCATGTTCTAGTTCAACCTGTTCCTAAGAAGGGTGACCACTCTATTCCTTTGAACTACCGACCTATTGCCTTGTCCTCCTCTATTGCTAAAGATTTCGAAACTTTGCTCAATGCTCACTTCTTGAAACGCCTTGAATCTAACTCACTGATCTCCAATCGCCAGTACGGCTTCCGCAAGGCAAAATCCACTGGTGATCTCCTGTCCTATCTTTCTCATGTACGGTCATCTTCTCTGAGGAACTATGGGGAACCCTTTGTCGTCGCCCTTGATATCGCTAAGGCTTTTGACAGAGTCTGGCACAAGGCTCATTTGGCCAGGCTACCTGCCTATGGCTTTACCTCTTCTTTCTGTTCTCTGATTTCCAGTGCTCTTTCTGACCATTTTATATCTGTAGTTGTTGATGGTGCGACATCTAGCCCATTCTCTGTTACCAGTGGTGTTCCACAGGGCTCTGTACTTTCACCTACTCTGTTCCTTCTCTTCATGAATGATCTACAATCCCCATCTTTCATTCTTCATGCCTTTGCTGATGATTCTACCCTTCACTTTTCCTCTGGCCTTTCTTCACAACCCTCATCTGCTACTTATAATCAGTCTCGTATCACTCTTTCTTCTACTCTCAACTCCAATTTGCAAAGGGTATCTGAATGGGGCACTAAAACTTTAATTAAATTTAATGCCTCCAAGACACAGTTTCTGGCTATCTCTTTATCTTATTCTCCTCCAGATAACTCTATTTCTTCAAGCTAACGATATTTACTCTCTTAATTCTATCTGCTTATTAGGAATCCATATAGCCTTTAGCTTGTCTTGGAGGAATCACATAATCAAAATTTCTAAATTTTCATCCAAAAAATTGAGGGTTTTGTGTCGTTTTCATCATTGCTTTTTCCTCTTTACAATTACTTATCTGTCCCTGCTTAGAATACTGCTCACATAACTGGGGTGCATCCTCTTATACTTATCTCCTTGATAGGGTTGAATCTAAGGCAGTCAGACTCATTGATGAACCTTCTCTTACTTCTAATCTGGATTATCTCTCTCTTCGCCATAAGGTATCTTCCGTTTCTATTTTCTATTGCTACTACTTCAATCGCTGCTCTGATGAGTTGGCAAGTTGCATCCCTCTGCCATTGACGAGGCCGTGTAACACTCACCAAACTGCTTCATCTCACAGGTACTGTGTGGAGATTTGTAGCTCACGGATTGGTTGGTGCAGCGACTGCTTCTTCCCATCTACCTCCAGACTCTGGAACTCTCTTCCTCCTTCTGTCTTTCCTAATTCATTTGACCTATCATCATTCAAAAAGTGAAACTATCGTCATCTCATGGACTAATCCTCCATATCTCTGGGTCCTCTGTACTTTGACTGTTTTTTTCTGTCTGTCGTTTTCCTTTGTGTGACATTACCTCATCTTTGCCTTGTCCTTAACCTTTTGCTTTTTATTCGTCTTGGTGTTTTCTTATGCCCTGGCCTTTATTGATAAGGGCAGTTTTTGCCTGTCCCAGTGTCTTACTTATAAAAAAAAAGAAATTGTATGTCTCTCGACAAGCCTGCCAACCACTCGTATGCGAGGGCGATATCGCCACTGTGGCGGTTTCCAAACCGCCGCGTTTATGTGTAAGTGATTCCATAAATAAATATTGAAAATGTGACAGCACGTTTCCAACTGGGCAGTTAAAAATTCCCTGTGTGAACAGGGCCAGGCCTTTAGTCTTCTCTGTAATGCTTGAGTTATGCTTCAAGTCTCTGAGGACACCTATAAGAGGTCCTCTATAGCAACACAAGGTTATGCAATTACATGTTCAACTCTCTAAGGCCACTTTTGCACCAAAGTGGCACATCGCACGTGGCACATAAGTTGAAAACGACAGCCAAAAATATATTAAGCCTTTCACACAGAAGTAGAGTGACACATCCCATGTGCCACGTGCAACATGAGTGCCACTCTGAGAGAGGCACACAAGTCACACGTGGTACATGGGACTTATCACGCCACTTCTGTGTGAAAGGTTTCATATATTTTCGGATGTTCGTTTTCAACTGGTGTGCTATGTGCGATGTGCCACTTTGGTGTGAAAGCAGCCTTAGTGTAAGTACTCTTTAGAAGCAAATATGTCCTATATCCGCTATAAGTCATGACTAGAATTAGAAATGGTCAGACAATGTTTTATGTGTTTGATTTGTAAATTGAACTCAGTGTTGTAAATATACTAAACCAAATAATGAAGACTGTCGAGATTTGCAGTAATTAAGTGTACTGACTAATATTTATTATCACGTCATTTGCCATTTTGTCTCTACGAATGGCATCAACGTTACATTGCCATGGACTAAAATGGTTGTATATTATTGTATCCTTGGCCGTGTAAGTTTAGGCCACTCTTTCTATGAACGCCATATTTGCTTTATTGACCTAACGTAACTCCAGGTTACTGTAAAAATTACAAACCTACTTTTTGTTAATGAGAGTGACCAGACACATACGAGAAGCCAGAGGTATCTCGGAAGTAGCTGGTTAGGTTGGGCTATAAGGAGGAGGTTATTGGTCAAATAGGCTTCAATGATTCTATGATATGCTAGGTTGATGTGTTTCTTTTATTTTATTATTACACCCGTCTCATCCCTGGCTATTTTTATTCTGTTAAAGCATTTCAGGATTTTTTATGTTTTGTACGAAATTTACCTTCAGAAATGTCAATATCTGCTTTTATGTTAAGTTAGATTAATAATAATTTTCAACTGTTTTGGAGATGGTTCAAGACACATTAAATTCCATAGGAAAAATATATACTTCCATTTCAGTGGGAGACGGGCGTAAATGTAAAAAAATTACCTAAATGTGTTTATTTACACTCCAAACGAGATGATATTTTACATCATGCTTTCCCAGTGGGTTTCAGTATGTTTTTAATGGTTTTGAAATTATCCATGGAAATTGCCAGTTTTTTTTTTAATATCTTCAAGCCCCTTTTCTCTTCTTTTTTAATGGGGGAGAGCATGGTATCCTTCTTTGGGTGTGCAGAAAATAACAATAACTAGTAATTTTGAGATAAAGGAGAATTCGATATTCATAATCATGTCAGCTTTCAACATGTGGGGGAATATAAACACTGAGAAACAAGAACATCAATGTTCATATTGGTGTGTCAATGGCATTGATCTCTATAGCCATTGAATATTAAAGTTTTTGTGATATATTTACTTCCATTCTCATCATTAACGGGTGAAAGCATTGGAACTTAGATTTTTTGGGTTAGGAAAATCACAAAAACTTGCAAATTTTAGAGGGAAGTGAAAATGTGGAATGTTGAAAGCTTAGGTATAATGTCAGTGATAGAACCATAGGAAAATATTGAAAACTAACATTTCCTTAGCTAAATAAAAATCTAAAGCATTTAAAAATAAAGACCATTAAAACAATCAATAATAACGGTGTCAAGTAATTTTCTAACTGAATGAACCAGCCTAACTCAACCAAATATAGTATAATTTCTTGAGATTTTTTATGAGTATGACACTGGGACAGGCAAAAAAAAAAATGCTCTCATCATTAAAGACCCAGGCACAAAGAAAACATTAAGATGAAGGAAAAGAAAAATGTTATGGACAAGGCAGAGATGAGTACACAAAGGAAAAGTACAGACTGAAAGAATAGTGAAAGCACTGAGGGCCTAGAAATATGGCAGGATTAGGCCTTGAGATGACAATAGATCTGCTTTTGAAGGAAGATAGGTTATAAGAATTTGGAAAGACAGAAGGAGGAAACAAGTTCCAGAGGCTGGAGGTAGATGGAAAGAAGCAATCGCTGCACTGACCAATCTGTGAGCCGAGGCCGCTTGGCGAGTGTTACGTGGCCTCGGGAGTGAGGGAGGGATGCAACCTGCCAACTCATCAGAGTAGCAATGGAAGTAGTAGCAACAGAAAAGAGAAAGGGGATGATACCTTATGGCGAAGAGAAAGAGAATCCGGATTATAAGTAAGAGAAGGGTCATTAATAAGTCTGACTGCCTTAGATTCAACCCTATCAAGGAGATAAGTATAAGAAGAAGCACCCCAAATGTGTTAGCAGTATTCTAATCAGGGACAGATAAGACCTTTACAGATTTTAAGTAACTGCAAAGAGTTAAAGTAATGACGAAAACGAAAAAGAACCCCCAATTTTTTGGATGAAGATTTAGAAATTTGGATTATATGATTCCTCCAAGATAAGTTAGAGGCAATGTGGATTTCTAATATGTCGATAGAATTAAGGGGGTAAATTTCGTTAGTTTTGAAGACAATAGGGCTATAAGGGGGAGACGAAGATAAAGAGATAGCCAGACATTGTTTCTTGGAGCCATTAAATTTAACTAAATTATGAGTGCCCCACTAAGATGCCCTCTGCAATAGGAGTTGAGAGTAGAAGAAAGAGTAATAAGAGAATGATTACGAGTGGCAAATGAAGGTTGTAAAGAAAATGCAGAGGAAAAGTGAAGAGTAGAATCGTCATTATAGGCGTGAAGAATAGATTAAGATGGGGACTGAAGGAGATAATTGATGAAGAGAAGGTACAGAGTAGATGAGAGAACAGAGCCCTGTGGTACACCACTGGTAACAGAGAATGGGTTAGATATTGTATCGTCAACAACTACAGATATAAAACCGTCAGAAAGTAAACTGGAAGTCAGAGAACAGTGAGAAAGGGTAAAGCCATAGGCATTGAGTTTGACCAACATAGTCTTGTGCCAGACTCTGTCAAAAACCTCAGAAATGTCAAGGGCAATGACAAAGGATTCCCCATAATTCCTCAGAGATGACCAGACATGAGTAAGATGGGACAGGAGGTCACTAGTTGATCTTGCCTTGAGCCGTACTGGTGATCTGAGATAAGTGAGTTAGACTCAATACTTTTCAAAAAGTGATCATTGAGTAATGTTTCGAAAACTTTAGTGATTGAGGAGGTTAGAGCAATAGGTTGTTAGATTGAAGGAATAAACTGACCACCCTTCTTAGGAACAGGTTGCACTAGAGCGGTGGTTCTCAACCTGGGGATTGTGATCCCCTGGGGGATCACTAGATGATTTTGGGGGGTCGCGAGATGATGTAAAAGAAAAAGAATAAAAAAATAGCATTATGGCCGACTTTTAGACTTCCATTCCTGTAATGTGACGTAACCCAATTTTCAGGATAAGTCAGAACACACCTGAATACGAACCTAGGTCACCCACCTAATAATTAATCTAAAACACAAAAACAGTACAAGTACAATATACAGTCTTGCTTACCTTCACTCGTGCAGTTAGCATGCACACTGGAGGGGCGTTGCAAGGGAGGGAGAGACAGGCTTTTTGGGAGGAGAAAGCTGGAGAGTCAGATGCTGAAGAGACTGGGGTAGGTGAGTCTGGAGAGACAGCTGAGGTAGAGGGTACAATTTCTATTGCTGGGGGCTCTACTTTCACAAAGAATTGATCGAGGTGAGTCTGGAATGATGCTATCTGCTTTTCCTCCCAAATTTACCTGTAACACAGTAGGGAATCCAAGACCTCTCTCGCGACCTTAGTGTTGGGGTATTCAACCTCAAACATCGCCAACCCTTCCTCTATCAGGGCAAAACCTTCTTCCATGCGCGTGCTTGTAAATCTCTTGGGCTCTGGAATTGGTATTTCTTCCTCCTCTTCAGGCAACTACTACTCCAGTTGAATGAGGTCCTTAGTAGATATCTCCTCTCCATACGATTCCAGCAACTCTGTAATATCATCAGCCTGTACCTCCAACTTTAGCTCCTAACTCAGGGCAACAACGATCATGGTGACAACCTCAACTGTCTTCTCAAAGCCATTCATAAACTGGGGACACAATTTCTTCCATACCCCATTCGGATTTATCTGTTTAAGTTTCTCCCATATATTATCAATATTCTTTACAGCATGAAGAATATTATAATACTTCCATGACTCCTTAAGAGTCAAATTCTTAGTTCATGCTCTTTTCAGTTACCCTGAGAACCATAGCAATTGTCCTTCGGAGGTAGTAGGCTTTGAAAGAGGCAGTGACCCCATGATCCATTGGCTGTAACAAGGCATTGGTATTAGGTGGAAGGTAAGGTTCCTTGTTATTAGGATGAAAATCATCCAAATGGGCAATGTAACCAGGGGAACTGTCCAGCACTAGCAACACTTTAAGGGGCAGACCCTTGAAAGCACAATACCTCTCGTCTTCTGGCATAAAATGGCTGCTGAACCAGTCCTCGAGAATCTGAAGTTACCCATGCCTTTTTGTTGGACTTCCAGATGACAGGCCATTGATCTTTCCAAATGCCCTTGAGTGCCCTTGGATTTTCTGCCAAGTAAGCCAACAATGGCTTAAAGTCTCCAGCAGCATTAGCCCCCAAAAGCAAAGTCAGTCTCTCCATGCTGACTTTATGGCCTGGTGCTGTCTTTTCCTCCTTGGCAATATACGTATGCCTGGCATACACTTCCAGAATATGCTGGACTCATCCACGCTAAACACTTTTTTGGCATGGTAACCTCAGTCCCTATTTATCTCTGCTAACACACTAGGAAAATCTTTTGCTGCTTTCTCATCACCATTATCAGCTTCACCTTCCACATTAAGGTCATGCAAATTAGCATAAACCAACCTCTAAAAGCAACAAACTCTCCACTTTCACGGCATTAAACAATCTTTTCATTCTCTTCTGAGTCATTATAAAACTCACTAGGATATGCTATCTATGCTGGTCATCCAGCCAAAGCACTAATGGCTTTTCCATTTCAATCATTAGCCCTCTACGCTGCTTAATAATCACAGTGGACTTCATAGGAGCAGAGCCTATCATATGTGCAAGGATGCGATCTTTATCCTTAATAATTGTCACCACAGTCAAATGGATTAACCCCAGTAAGCGTCCAATGTTCGTAGCAGTTTCTCCCTTTTCCCAGCGTTATACTATTTCTACTTTAAATTCCATTGTGATGGTGTTTCTCGTCTTTGAAGTATTGCCATCAGAAGAATTAACAATACGCTTGGGAGGCATTGTTCAGGTCAATAACGAGTGAGCACAACCAAACCAAACCAAAGAGCGGATGAGAACGAGGGCATTATGGGGTATGATCAGGAACTAGGCAACGTTTCTTCTTCTTTTTCTTAGTTTAATACCATGTGACGACATATTCTTTCACTATGCTCAACAACCTGTTCCACATAAAGATTGCATATATGACTATGTATTTGATAATTTTATGAATTAATTCAATCTATTCCTTCAAATAAGCAAATGAATAAACAAATCAAATATAATAAGACATTAACTTGATATATACATATACAACAGTGCTGCCTGATGTGCATTCGTCCACCGTGTTCACAAATTGTAAAGCATTCGAAGTCTGTATATACTACACAAACCAAGTAAGTAGAAAAACCTATTTTTTAATAATTTATCAATAATTTATGACAGCTGCTTTGTAATGACAAAATGCCATAAGTTGAGGACAGCATAAACAGAGGACCCACTGTGTGATTACCTAATTGTGATTACCTAATTGTGTTTACGGGAAAGAGCCCAAAGCTCGTATCTTCCCGTCTCCTGATCGGTTCCATTTTTAGACTTAGTGATACTTATCATACCTGTCCTTAAAACTATGGATTGAGATAGCATTAACTACCTCCTCGCTTAGCGAATTCCAATTATCAACTACTCTTACACTGAAAAAGTATTTCCTTACATCCTGCAAACAAGTTTTCTTCCGAAGCTTCAAACTATGACCTCTAGTTCTAGAGCCAGCCATATCGAAATATCGATCCCTATCCACTCTATCATAACCATGAAGGAATTTAGAGACTGTCACCATATCCCCCCTTACTCTTCTAGCTTCGAGTGATGGCAAGTCTAATTCCCTCAGCCTCTCATCATAACCGAGATTGCGTATTTCTGGCACCAGTTTCGTGGCATGTCTTTGAACTTTTTCAAGCTTAGCTATGTGCTTTTTCAAGTGCGGATTCCAAAA
>JAXCGZ010005700.1:15000-45000 GCA_037179515.1 Halocaridina rubra | reverse complement strand
GTGTGTATGTGTGTGTGTGTGTGTGTGTGTGTGTGTGTGTGTGTGTGTGTGTGTGTGTGTGTGTGTGTGTGTGTGTGTGAGAGAGTGAGGGAGTGAGTAATTACCTAAATGTACTTACGGGAAAGTGCCCCAAGCTTGCAACTTCCGTCTCCTGGTCGGTTCCATTATGTATTTAGTGATACTTATCATGCTTGTCCTTACGAATATGGATTGAGTTTGCAATAAGTAACTACTCGCTTAGCGAACTGCAATTATCAATTACTTTTACACTAAAAAAGTACTTCCTTACATCCTGCAGAGAAGTCTTCTTACGAAGCTCCAAACTATGACCTTTAGTTCTAGTACAAGCCATGTCTAAATATCTATCCCTATCCCCTCTGTCATAACCATGAAGGAATTTAAAAACCGTCACCATATCCCCCCTCAGTCTTCTAGCTTAGAGAAATTGTAAGTCTAATTCCCTCAGCCTCTCATCATAAACTGAGATTGCATATTTCTGGCACCAGTTTCGTGGCATGTCTTTGAACTTTTTCCATCTTAACTACGTGCTTTTCTAAGTACGGATTCCAAAAGGGGGCTGCATATTCAATCTCTGGCCTCACATAGGTTACATAAATATTTCTGAACATTTCCTTGTCCATATGTCTGAGGACTACCCTCACATTTGCTGAGAAAGCATATGCTACTCTCATTATGCTATTTATATGCATTTCTGGAGAAAAATCGGCCTGTATGTTTACTCCTATATCTCTCTCATTCTCTGTCTCTTGAAGTTCTACTCCTGCCACCAAGTAGCCAAGTTTGGGTTTTCTTACACTTGTGCTCATTCTCATTACCTTACCTTTTGAAGCACTGAATTTCATTAGCCACATTCCTGACCACTCATGCAGACTATTTAGGTCTTCCTGAAGTTCTTTACTATTGTTCTCGAGTCTTACTTTTGTTTTTTAATTTTTGCATCATCTGCAAATATATTCATGAATGAATTTGCAGACTCTGGTAGGTCATTCACATATACAAGGAACAAAAGTGGCCCTAAAACTAAATCCTGTGGAACGTCACTCCTAACTCATCTCAATTCAGACACTGAGTGTTTTACTCCAAATCTCTGTTACCTTTCTTTTAAGTATGTTGTAATTCATTCCAAGACATTTCCACCTATGCTTGCCATTGCTTGCAGCTGCTTGATAAGTTTCCCTTGTGGGACAGTGTCAAATGCTTTCTAGAAGCCTAGGAATATGCAATTAGCCCAGCCCTCTCTTTCCTGTAAGATTCGGCTTACCTCATCATAAAATTCTAATAAGCTTGTTACTATTGATTTACCTTTTCTGAAGCCACATTGTTTCACTGACAAAAAGTTGAAGGATTCCAAATGAAGAGACATATGTTTCCTTAGTAGTTTCTCCATAACTTTGCAAACTATGCTGGTCAAGGAAACAGGTCTATAGTTTAGAGCCGTATCCCTCCTTCCCCTTTTGAAGCTAGGTATCATGGAATCTCCCCAGACTCCCGCGACATTTTAAATATGATACTTAGTGCCGCTGATATTGAATTAGCGAATTTCTTATGTACATGAGGGAATATATAATCAGGACTTGTAGCTTTATGGACATCTAACTCCATCATCACTTTGCATACCTCTGTGGATGAAAAGATGATGTTCTCTAATACAGGCCCATGAGCTACTGTCTCTATAATATGAGGGGGTAGGGTGTTTTCTACTGTAAATACTGACTGAAACTCCTAATTCAATTCTTTGCAGATCCCTTCATCCGTTTCAGTGATGCTTCCATCTACCCTCTCAAGCTTTAAAACCTGTTCTATTACCTTCACTTTTCCTTTGATAAAGCTGTGGAAAAAGTTGGGATTTTCTTTAACCTTCCTGGTTATGTCCCTTTCATAGTCTCTCTTTGTATGAACTCATGTAATGTCTGACGCCTTGGCGCAATAAATTAATAAAATAATAAATAAAATATCTGCCTCTCTTCTTATACTTAGGTAATATTTCTTGCTTTTTCATAGATCTGCCAGTTATTTAAGTTTTTTCTTTGCCTATACCTTTTCCAGCATGTGTCTCTCCACTCCTTAGCTCTTTTACACTCTTTATCGAACCATTTCTCTCTGGCATGCCTTACATCTACTTTGGTGGCAGGTATGCCATATTTCTCATAAAAGATGGGGTACATTTCTTGTACATATTTGTTATTATATAAGGTCCTCCAGTCAATAACTGCAAAAAGCTCACTCATGTTGATGTAATCTCCTATTGGATAGTTTTTCCTCATGTCCTCAGTGCCTCTACTCTCAGTCAGAACATCTTCAATGATATACTCCATCAACAACACACAGTGGTCACTGTTTTTAATTGTTGGTTCATTTTCAATTTTTTCAATATCCAACACGTTATCTGTGATTCCTACATCTAGTAGCGATGGCTTATCCCCACCCTTGGCTCTTGTTGGTTCCAGTACATGTTGGTGTAGGAAATTCCCTTTTACTCAATCTAGGAATCTTGCTCAGAATGAGTTCTCACGACTGTATGGGTAAAAATTTAGCCAATCTATCTCTTTATGATTAAAATTTCCCATTATTAAAAATATTACATTTTCTCTCCCGTCCATTGTTAACAACTGAGTTTATGACTTCAATGGTACCTATATGATTTTCCTCGTAAACTTCTAGCTTTTGTTGCTTCCTTGGTGGGTTATATACAACAGTTATTATAATGCTATCTGACACAGTATTTATGCGAGCAACAGAAATTTCTTGTACTCACTATCTATAGCAAAGTTTATTTCTTCAACCTGAATCCTTTCACTTATAAGCACTGCTATCCCTCCACCAGTCCTCTCAGATAGTTAACCCTTAATATTCTGAAGCCCTTAGCATAACCAGTGACACTGTTTATGTCCTCACTCAACTTAGTCTCTGTAACTGCTACTATATCTGCCTTACTGTTGTGAATCTCATCTTTTCTTCTACTGCCTTACTAGCTAATCCATCAGCATTTGTGTATTGCAAACTTAATGAGGCCCCATCGACTGATCTTCTATCATTAGCCTCTTTATAACCCCTTTGTCGGGAAGAACTCTGAAATGAAAATTTTTCTTCTCATCTTCATTTCTTTTCTCATTTAATCTTCTAGCCTCTTGCAACAAGTTTTTTATCCTTTCCAACTCTTCCTGCATTCTGCATTGTCTAATAAACGCTGTTTTGAATTCTTGCAAGTCTTTTAGGCTTTTTTTCCCCATCAATATATCTCTACGTGTGTCCCCTCTCTCAAAGGCTACTTTTGTTGGTCTTTGCTTTCCCTCCCTAGAATATTTACTAGTTGGTGAATGTTTACAATATGTTCATGCCCACATACTACTCCAACTTTCTTATTAGGTCTAAAAGTCTAGTATCCCCTGCCATGTTGGCTCCTGGAATTCGCTAATGCTTGAAATTACCACTGTCTTCTTTTTATCAAGTGCCTGTTTAATCAGTGGATTTACTCTTTCCATCACAGAGTCTTTCATTTTTTCTATTACTGTTGCTTTATAGTCAAGTGTTTGTATGTTTTCCAGTGTCACCACCATCACAGCCTCTTTTACTGCCACATTCCCCTTTAGTGCATCAGCAAAGGAAGTTTTCATGGTATCATGTTCTGTATTCAGCTCCTGAAACTCTTTTCTAAAATGTTCGATGTTTTCCTTAATCTGGACATTCCAAGCTGCAATCTCGTCTCTCTCAAAAGAGAGCAGTGAACTAACATTTAATTCATTTAAGTTGTCATTCAGCTGTTTGTTATCTTCTTGTTTAGAAATTCTGGTTTCTAGTTCACTTTTATCCCCTTCCAGCTTCTTAATTAATTTTTCTAGTTCTTTTCTCTCTTGCCTTTGTGCTTTATTTGCTTCCTCCAAAATTTTTTTTCCTCTCTGAGTGTTTAATTCTCTTTCATTTCTCTATATGATACTTCGAATGTTATCATCTATGTTTATAGCCAGTGTCTCTAATTCCTTGACTTTTTGTTTCAATCTCTTAACATCCACTCCCCCTCCTGCTACATCCCCCGGATGTCCTCTACCACCCCTCCCCCGACCACTGGATGGGGGGGGGTTAAGGACAGAGATGGCCTCATTTTGATGTTTTCCCTTTCACAGAATATAGAGAGAAGAAAAGAAAAAGAGGGAGAAAAGTTTATATTTAAGCTTCACACAGAATTTCTGCATCTTTGTATGAGTACTATTTAATTACTCAGTTCATCTCTTTTCTGGTAACATACATCCTAATTTAAAATTTGAGTAGTAATTTGAGATGGGAAAAAATTAAAGAAATATTTGTTTCATTATTATATTTGGCTTTGTTAGTTGATACCAGTCAGGAAACCATTTGATGAATATAATTATTATTTCAAGTATTTAATTATTAAAAGCTGAAATTATTTAGTTTTCCAAATACCTTCCTTCACTATTGGCCGCTTAGCATACTAGTATGCTTTCGATTAAAGAAAGATGAATATTGCTCTTACTAATGAGATATTAAGACTGTAATTATTTTTTGCATATTTGGTCATCAGTAAGTGATAAAAAGAATATTTATCCAGTAACCCTGGTGTCATCCCCCATCCCCTTCAGCTGCTTTTTGTATGCGCCACTGTACACCAGATAACAAAGAAGCATTTATTAAAATTCATGAGTGCCACATTGCTCATTATTTGATGGCAGGTTTTGCTGAATAACACCATCTAAGGCTAAAATAATTCAACTTTTCAGAAAAAAAAATATAATCAAGAATAAATTATTCTTTCTGGTATCCACTTATACTGTAATTCCTCCCTCACTTATAAATACACAGTAATCCATTATTGATTGAATTTGCACCCATACTTAGATACAAGAGGAGGTAGTTAATATATCTATAGTTTTAAGGACGAGTATGATAAATATCACGAAGTACAAAAATGGAACCGACCAGGATATGGGGCTCTCTCCCACAAGCACAATTAGGTAATTGCAGTATATCAGTGTTGATATTTTCTGGCTTATCAATTCCAATAACTTTTCTATTGAGGAATTGTCTCAAATGAATAATCATGGAGCGATATGTAAATTACAGTTGCATTTACTGTCATGCCTCTTCCATTGTCATTGTGGGAGTCTACTTCACTTTGAATCCAACCATTCACAGCTTCACCATCCTTTGACTCATTGTGAAGAAGTACATATAGCTTGCCCTATTTATCTTCATTTATTGTTAGTCTTGATTTTATATACATTGTTTTTTTTTTGTCAATAATAATAGGAGAACTTATATTCGACCAGCATCAGTTAAGTCAATTTTCTGTCGGTTCTCAACATAATATTACAATCCCATAAGACTAAAGAAATCACCTAATAACAATAAAAACCACAAAAATGAATATAAAAATAGTCAAATATACAGAAATTTTTTTTAAAGTAAATTTTTATATAAATATTGTGTATAATGTCTGCTGTATATTTATATAGGGAGTCTTATGTCCTTTTTAAATGGTATACAGTGGTATATGACATAAAAATTATACATTCTGTATATATATTTAGAGACAGTTAAAATGCTGAACTGTGGTACAGTTTATAATGTTAGCGATATTTTAGGGTTGCATATAGGCTTTACAGGGGTCAAGGATATTTACGATTTGAGTCATTTTTAAACTTAAGTTTTGAATTTTGGAGTGATTTAAAGACATGGTGTTAGATATTAATGCATGCTGTACTGTGGGATCTTTAGAATAAGGTATGTATTCTCAGCAGTGTTTGTTATTTAAAGGAGTTCTTAAGTTTAAAAAAAATGATTTTGTGACTTTTTTCTAATATTAGGTTTGATTAAGTTGCTGACGTTCCCTAGGCTGTCTGGCTGTACAACCTCGAGTCCCTAAGGAAGCCCACTGCCGAACCTGGTCTTTCCCACAGAACTGTTAGGTAGCGTACATTGTGATGCAACTGTATGCGGTAATAATGTGTGCAGTCTTTCATAATATGTTAAGTATATGTGGTGATGTGTTACATCTTGGATAGACATCATTGACGTAATTGTCCAGCCTCCTCTGATATCTCAGAAGGCTTGGACAGTGCGTGCATTGCAGTTTGGCCAAGTGCACATTGTATTCGCAGGGAAGGGAGGATTGGGATGGATGGATGTTAGAAGGTTGTGTATTCAGCTGTGTGTTGTTTAGTGACTGGATGGAATCGCGATAATCGGGTATAGATGTGTTTGCAGAGGCTGATTTGGGGTTGGGGGAAGAGATTTCTGTATTTGTGTGTGGTGATGTGTGCTAGATGTTTTAATTGTTCCTTATGTGCTTGTTCTACCATGTAGTTTAATTGGTGGGGTGGGTTTGTGGAGGCTGAAGCAAGTATTTGTGTGCGTCCCATGTTTAGAAGCTCTTTGATTTTGAGGACTCGGCATTTTAGTGTAACTGGTCTAAAGGTGTTGTAGCTGTGCATCCTGTGATTATATTAGTGCTTTGTTTTGTATCGTTAGTAGGGTGTTCAAGTAGTTTAGTGATGTTAGTAGCCCAAGCAGGGCTTGCATTTTCTAACATTGAGTGTATGTATTGTGTGTATACTGTTGTTGTGGTTTCAATGTTGTCTCCAAACGTTGTATGTGCAAGTGATCGGAGGGTATTAAGTCTGAATGTCAGTTTGTTATTGATGTTTGTGATATTTTGTTTAAAGGAGAGCTATGTATATTGCGTTGCACCAACGATTTTAGGTGCCTGTGTGTGATATAAGGGGATGGTGAGTTGTAAAATGTGACTGTGTAATGATGTTCAGTTTGTGAGAAGAGAAATTGTGGATTTGGTTGGAGCTATCTTAAGTATGTTTGTGGTGAACCATTCATGACATGTGTTGAGTTATGACTGGAGGAGGTCTTCAGATGAGTTTGCATATTATTGTTTACTCGTGAATGTGGGTGAATGTGGAGTAAGTGGATCATGTATGTATAAGTTAAAGATTGTGGGTGATAAAATGTATCCTTGAACGTTAAGATGGTTAGTTAAGGGGGTCTGGGGCAAAGCCCTTCAGCTAAGAAGAGGGAAGGGGTTTTACTAATGCTTTTTGATGTGAAACAATCACTTTTACAGCTGTTTCCCTTGTTTTCGTGTATATCCGAACCCTGACAAGCCGTGTTTCCCACAGAATATACCCCATGATCGCCATTTATGGGGGGTGGATTAATCTGCAAAACTTCTCATTACCGACAAAAAAGACCATAAAACTCTGAGTTTAAGCGGGGGAGGTTACGGCTGTGGCTGAGCAGCACAGTGGGGGGTTGGGACTTGCACCAGCTGACGCCTGCCAGAACAGGGCAACGCCTCTGGTAGGAGGGCTAAAACCTAGCAAACTTTTAACTTTAACTTCATGTATATTAACATAGTCTTGGGACCGCTGTAGGATTGTTGTAGGATGCTCGATTTGAGAGATGACGGACCTTTGTTCGATCTCATGGCAGGTTGATGAGAAGTACACCCAGCTTTAATTGCCCAGCTCCAATCTATCTGTGTTCACCCCGAAATGGGGATTTATAATAACACATGAAATGTAAAAAAAGATTAACATAACCTAACTCAATAAATTGACCTGGCAAAGATAATCTGTTGTTTTTTTTTTATTGGGAAGGATGTCTCTTCTTTATCCAAACGTTAATAACTCCATTACTTAGAATGTAAGGTTGCACATATACACAAATTATATATATATATTTCTATAACAGCGTAGAGGTAAATGGATAATTGCAAACTGAATCGAAGCAATTTTTATTATTTCTATTATTTAGGGACAACATTATTAGTTGATTTATATAAAATGAGTATGTAATATCATCTTTAATTCTGGTTGGCAGTATCATAGCCATGCTCTGCGAGCCACTTCATTATTATGTCATAGTTTCTGTCCATCCATAGGATGTTGTTATTGATGATAGAAGTTACTTCTTCAGCGTAAACGGAAGAAAAGTATTTGGAATGAAGTCTCTGGAATTTTTCAATCTGTAAAAGAGATAATTTCTAGTATTAGAAGAGAAGCAGTATTATATAATTTGCTTAATATATGAACCCTTCCTGTTTATGTCATGAAAATACTTTAGATGATATTTGGATGGTTTAAAACATAAATGAAAATGAAAGGAAATACAGATCTTGACTATTGTAACACTAAGTATGTAATATTTCCTCAAGAATTGTATATGTTTTTGATGGAAAAACTAGACCTGCAATATCTGGCATCTTTTACCTGAGCTGATTCTTCTGCAGTGTTGAAGGTATCAGTAACAATTTTCACTAGGTCCCTTAATGATTTGCTGGGATAGATGCTGCAAACAGAAATATTAAGTATTAAAAAGAAAACAAATGTAGTCATAAAATTGTTAGACTCACAGCATTACTTTTAAAAGTTGTGTATGGAAAAGCGAGAGCTAAGAGATAATTATGATTACGTACCGTTTAGAAATGGAGCGACCGTTGTTTCTGAGGAAGTTCCAAGCGGCATCTCTACCCACAGTGTTTTTGGTAACAGAAGTGAATACCATATGGGCATCATCTTTTTTTATGTGACTGCTTCTACTAAATGCCATCTCCAGATACCTGTATTAAATCACATATGAAAATTGAGTGTAATACCTATTCTGGAGTACTTGGATACATATAGTGCTATTCATACTCATCTAAATAACAAGATAATAAATTTTTATTTCTCTTACCTGGAGAGTACATCAGAATCTCTGCTGCATGCCATAGCCTCCAACAAGCGATATTTCTCGGAGGCTGCTTCGCTCTCCATATATTTTGACCATGCAAAGTCCCATTCTGCTACTCCACCCTCAGCAATTGCCGTGCAATACACGGTTTTCTTCATATTAGGATGGATAATTCTGAAATTGTAGGCGTTAGTCACAAAATGAAAATGGCGAAACGCTATACAGTATGTCATGTATTGCAGAGTTCTTGTATTAACCACACCTTTATGATTTATCCTACTAACCGTTTATTATCTGGGTTTTTCATCCATTCCTCGTAAAGAGCTACAGAATTTTGCACACAATCTTTGTGACCTAGACCACAAGCCCAGGCAATGGCAATCATATGCTTCTTCTGTTCTTGAGGTGAGACATCATCTTTTGCTTCAAATCCCGTACTTTCATATAAAGGTATTATCAGGTCAAGTAGGTAATTCTGAAAGGTTTTAACTTATAGAGTTGATATTGTTATTTGGCATGATGCTGTATAGTAATTCACCTGTCTCAAAACAATTTAGCTTTAAAGTATGCTTATGCATCGTCATGCATACTGTACATGTAGAAAAGCACCGGTGTCAAAAATGGCTTTACATCCATCATCTTAATTATAAGTTATATGATGACTGTGCATATGTGCATAGAATTTAATACCGTATAGTAGCGTTAGTGGGGTTTCTATTGTCAGTAAATACATTATGCAGATTTTATAGCACGTTAAGCTCATGTAAAGATTACATAATAAAACTTTTTCATGCTAATTTCACCTTGAAAGCGTTGTATCCCCTCGTTCTCTGAAGCATAGTATCCATATAGTCAAAATTGTTGAGGGCTGCAATCCATGGTGCTAGAGCAGTTTCCTTGCGTAGATACGTCATCTTCTCCATTACGGATGAATACGAAAGCAATCCTGTTTTAATGCAACGATATGATGTTTAAAGTTAATGTTTTAATGGAATTAGCTAGTTTTTTTTCTGATAGCTGAAGAATTAAAATAACCCTCAGAAAATCAATGGCTTCTATGCATTGAGTGTATGATTTGTAAATACTGTTATGAGTTAACTCTTTAATCTTACCAGCACGAGAAATGTCCGTATAGTCATCATTAATCTGTGCTCGATTCAGTGGGTGAATGGCGTCTGGATTTGTTGCCAGTTGTTGGAAAAGTAAGTCCCAATTGTTATCGTCATAATTAACTCTAAAATATCCAGTCTCCTGTATGTTAAAGATAACCCATTGATCTTGAGTGGGAAGAGTATCAACTGTAATCTCTAAATCTGTATCAGCCATCCACATCATAGGTTGTGTATTATCGAAGTTTGGATTATCTTGGGTGGTGTAGGTAATTGGAACCCACCAAGTCTCAGCAGTGTCTTCATGGTTTGTCCAGAATCGTTTCTAGATCGAAGTAAAGTCTAGTGTTAATACAGAAGCCTCATATAAGTTTTTTATTTATATACTTATTAGTTTTTAAGCCAAGGGAATATACATGTTTAAGTGCCCAACCCTCCACACAATATGTAACGTACTTGTGATACACTAGCGGAGGTGCCATCAGCACTTCTGTTTACGGTAATAAGTGGATACCCAGCTTGAAGGGTCCATGTATCCATTATTTGCTTCATGGTCATATCAGTTGAGAGTGTTCCATCAGCATGACCAGCGTTGGTTAGGTGTTCAAACAGATAATCTTGATAGGCATTACTAAATTGGCTGTAAGGAATTTTATAAATAATTTTTCATTTTATGATAGTAATGTGAAACTACTTTATGGACATTTTATGTTGATCTAATTGACTGAAATTTTTCATATGACACTAAGAGACAATCATCGTTAGTAGGAATAATGTACTTACTACATGGTGAGGTAGTTAGTGAGACCTTTCACAAAAGTACCTTCTGTTAGGATGTAGTTTTGCATACGATTGATGGATGCACCTAGGTGATATATAGAGAGACATCAGATATCTCTGTGTTGGATTTCATGTAGGTATGTACTGGTTACCTTACTTAATTGAATATGATATATAATTGGGCTAAGCATCTAGTATGTACAGTATTCTAAAATGGAGCCATTTCAGACCAACTTGCTAGCAGCTTAAGAATGTGTCATTACCTTTACTGTATGTAATGCTGTCAAACATCATATCAACTTGCGTTGGTGTTTCTGCTGTGCGAATGATGGGGTGAGAAAATAGAGCCATAGAATCTAATTCAAAAACATAATGGTGGTCGTTCAGCAGCAGATCGTCTTTGATATTCCATGAGGGTTCACACTGAAAATGGTTGAGTAAGCTTTCGTCACTGGATGTTCAGAGCATAATGAGAAGAAAATGTCAATTAAAACTGCACATGATAAAAAACAACAGCATTTTTGTATAGACTTACAAAATCTGCTCCATTGTACTCCATGAATGAAGCAAAGCCTTCATTCAACCATAGATGACTCCACCATGCTGTTGTCACTAAGTTTCCAAACCACTGGTGAGCTATCTCATGAGCCATGACTAGCATAGTGCCTTGCTTGTCAGAAAGCCCATCCACCTCAGGATCAAATAACATGGCAGATTCGCTGAAACAGTTTATATTCTACTTTACCGAAGTTGTGTAACTAGCAGTATAGTTTTATTGCTATAATATGTGTACAGTTTTAACTTTAGAGCCTCATTTCTTACCTGTAAATTATCAGACCCCAGTTCTCCATAGCACCACCAAAATCAGTTGACGAGAGCATGTCCATCTTTGGCATAGCATATGGTATCTGTAGATAAATCTCAAAGAATTCAAGGACATCGGGTCCCTTGTCGAGGGCATACTGTGCCGTTTCAATCTTCTGTTGACGAGCCCATACTGCCAGTGAGAGATGAATAAACGTATGGGTAATATGTACATGCTTGTGTGACAAAGGAGCTGCTACTAAAGGACATCCATGAAGTATGATTTTAGAGTTTCATATTGCGTGAGAGAATTGAAGTTGCTAACTGCAGCTGCAGTTATATTTTGGGAGATCACAGGCCATATAAAATGCTTATTTCAATAATTTATGCATGGGAGGAGATACTATGGGGAGATATAGCCTTTAACCCTCGACGTGACTCCAGAAAAATGACAGTTGAAATTTACCTCCAAAAGGTAATCCTGTAGATGTTGTAGTTGTGTTGCTTACAAAGTCTGACACTACAAAGGCAAGTAAATAGGAAGGCATGACTACCGTTGTGGCATAAGAATCCCAGCTCCATCCAGGTTGCCCTTCGCTAAAGACAAGTAAAAGGAAAGTTCTATCAGTTGAGAAGTTGATATTAGTAAAAAATAATTGCTATTTTATGCATACAGTATACGGTCCAGAATGATTTTTTTTTTATAAATACAGAAAAAACACGGATCAAAATATTACATTGGCGTTGTATCAATTACTGGTGTATTGGAGAGAGCAATCATTGTATCTTCTCTGCCTAATATGATATCAAAAGTAGCTTTCAGGGATGGTTCATCAAAGCAAGGGAATGCTCTCCTTGCACCCTCAGATTCGAATTGTGTTAAGGCCAGATACCTGCATCAATTATAAAATGAGAATGGACAGTGTTATTGAGAGCTTGGCATTTTGTGAAATCATATTTTAAATAATTTATATTTATATATATATATATATATATATATATATATATATATATATATATATATATATATATATATATAATATATACATATATATATATATATATATATATATATATATATATATATATATATATATATATAATATATATAATATATATATATATATACACATATATATATATATATATATATATATATATATATATATATATATATATATATATATACATATATATATATATATATATATACATATATATATATATATATATATATAATATATATATATATATATATATATATATATATATATATATATGTATATATATATATATATATATATATTATATATATATATATATATATATATATATATATATATATATATATATATATATATATATATATATATATATATATATATATATATATATATTTATATATATCGTAAGAATAACTGACAACTGTACTTACACAGTTTCTCCATTACCATTCACATACGAAGCTCTATAGAAACCATAGCCATTGTTATCTAGATAACCTTCAAAATCCATCGAGATAATGTAGTTCTGCCCAACCTGAAGTTGTTCTGCTAAATCCACAGTGAAGAAGTCATAAGTCGAATCATACGATGTGCTTACTACAGACACTTCAGCACCACCTCCAGCAGCTGCCACCTAAGACAGTGATTAGCGCAGTTACTTGTTATTAGGTCTTGTTTTGTAATTTTAGATTTCTAGAACTACTCTCATTCAAGAAATTTCATTACATATGGCGTTTATAGACCTCAGCACTCTATGTGAATAATATAGGCAGATTGAAATGTTTTATTCAACTATTTTCTTTCTTAAGTGGGTAAGGCTTTCAGGCACCGTGTTCACAAAAGACAAAATTAAACAAATCTGAAGGTCTTTATTTACCATTATAGTTGAATCAAAAGTTGTGATTGAGTTTATATGGAGGGTAACATTAGATGTTGGTTCCAAGACTTCCATTTCAATTTCCACATGTCCTAAAATGCTGTAATTTCCATTTATGAGAGGTTGGAGTTGGACTACATAATGAATAGGTTTGAGAGCTGTTGGGAGTCGCCATTCAGTCTCTGGAGCCTTTGGAAGTTTCTTTGGCAGTGATCTTTCTGTGAATTTCTCCTTACTTGGCTGTAAGAAGAGATTTAAAAAATTGTGTGTGGTTGTCAAACACGAGAATACAAGAGGGTCCTGACGTACGCTATATCAAGTTATGTTGCCACAGGTTTACATTCGACCCCTCCAAGCTAGTTATGAAATTATAATGTTTAAATTTTGTGCACAAATTAGTAAGCATAGAAAATGTGTGGAAGCTCATAGTAGCTGCTTTCTTTCCCCTCCTTCTCTCTTGCTCAGTTGGCTCATGGTCTCATGTATTCACGAGTTCTCTCTTAGCCTCAGGTATGTGATATCCTTAGTGCCTGATTTCTGTGGCTTTGTGTCTGCAGTACTTTACAGTGTTTGAAAATCCCCATAAAACTGATGGTAAGAACGAGCCTTCATACAATTGCTGTGTGACTGGGAAGCAATTGAATCTGGATTGCACTTGGAAACTGAAAATAAAAGCCACCTCAGAGTGGCCATTGCCTTGGCCTTTGGAACAATGCATCTACAATGACCATGATCATTGTGTGTGATTTTTAATTTTATGATAAAGTGTACTTTGTTCTCGTTTTTTTTATAGTGAAGCGTTTCATGTGAAATTAATATTAATAGAATTTCTTTATGAAGTAACAATAAAGTGAAGCAACTTTTTAAGCTCTTTACTCTTCAGTTTAATAATACAGAATTAAATAAAGAAATGACTAAATTCCTCGATGTTTACATAAATAGTGAAAAGTACTGTCATTAAGTATTGAGAAGTGTACTGTAAATGACACAAGTGAACCATTAAACTTTGCAGCCTCTATACACTAATTCTTCACAATCAATTGTTTTTGGTGTTTTTTTTTTACATTTGTATTTAAGTGAAAATAAGTAATTGTAATTTAAATAAGTTTTAAAACGTATACTCTAAAAGCAATAAGTGTACCTTTGAATACTGTAGTCTTTCGTTAGTTAAGGGTCTGATCCTTTACTCATATATAAAGGTACTTTTTCATGCTTACTTTTCTGGGAGACTTCATGTACAGTTCTTTAATACAGTCAATAGTATTTGAATGTGTAACTCATGTCTTCATGAGTAATGCCATGTATATATTGTACTGGACGTGCATAATGCTGTAAATATTGTGTATGTGTACATAGTATATACAGTACATAGTGCTCTGTTCTGGCCTATGGTTCATTGCATTTATATATATATATATATATATATATATATATATATATATATATATATATATATATATATATATATATATATATATATATATATATTATATATATATATATATATATATATAAATAAATAAATATATATATATATATATATATATATATATATAATATATATATATATATATATATATATATATATATATATATATATATATATATATATATATATATATATATATATATATATATATATATATATATATATATATATATATATATATATATATATATATATATATATATTATATATATATATATATATATATATATATATATATATATTCATGTGCATGCATGACTGGTTGGATGAGTGGTGGAAGTGCCACTGGGGCTTCGTAGTCGTGCATATCTGGGGGAGAGAGAGAGAGTGTTTGGGAGTTTGTGGTATTCATTTCGGCAAAGGGAGTTATTAGTCCTTTCCATCAATAAGGGTGTATGCGTGCGTGCTCGTGCACATCATTGTCATCTTGGGGTGACAGGGCTGGAAGGGAGACTGGCTGAACAAGCAGTGCGAGCGTTGGGAGTTCGGAGGCGGGGCGGTGCAGGGCCCTGGAAAGAAGAAAGAAAGAAAAAAGAGAGAAACAAAGAGTGCATGTGATCAGTTGCATGTGCATGCACATGTACACCCACACATGCAGAAGAAAAAACATAAATGCCTGGCAAACCTACAAAAGATCAAGAAATGACTACCTAAGTAAAAGAAGAGAGGCAGAGAGAGACTATGAGAGGGACATCACCAGGAAGGCTAAAGCAGATCCCAAGCTTTTCCACAGCTTTATCAGAGGAAACTGAAGGTAAAAGAACAGGATTTAAGGCTTAAGAGAGAGGATGGAAGCATCACTGAGACGGATGAAGAGATCTGCAAAGAATTGAACAAGGAGTTTCAGTCAGTATTTACAGTAGAAAATACCCCACCCCCTCAGATTGCAGAGATAGAAGCCCAAGGGCCGGTATTAGAGAATATTAACCTTACAGCCACAGAGGTATGCAAGGCGCTGATGGAGTTACATGTTCATAAAGCTACAGGTCCGGATGACATATCCACTCATGTACTTAAAAAATGCGCAAACTCAATATCAGTGGCACTAAGTATCATATTTAAAAAGTCACTGGAGTCAGGGGAGATTTCAAGATGCTGGAAACAAGCAAACGTGATACCTATCTTCAAAAAGGGAAGGAGGGACACGGCTCTGAACAATAGACCAGTTTCCTTGACCAGCATAGTTTGCAAAGTTATGGAGAAACTACTAAGGAAACATATCTCTCTTCACTTGGAATCCTTCAACTTTTTGTCAGTGAGGTAACATGGCTTCAGAGAAAGTAGATCAACAGTAACAAACTTATTAGAATTTTATGATGAGGTGAGCCGAATCTTACAGGAAAGAGGGGCCTGGGCAGATTCCATATTCCTAGACTTCCAGAAAGCGTTTGACACTGTTTCACATGGGAGACTTATTAGGAAGCTGCAAGCAATGGCTAGAATAGGTGGAAATGTCTTGGAATGGATAAAAACTTACTTTGCAGGAAGGGAACAGAGGGTTAGAGTAAGACACTCAGTGTCTGAATGGAGAAGAGTTAGTAGTGGAGTTCCACAGGGTTCAGTTTTAGGGCCACTTTTGTTCCTTGAATATGTAAATGACCTACCAGAGTGTGTAAATTCATTCATGAATATGTTTGCAGATGATGCAAAGATTGTGAAGAAAGTAAGAAACGAGAACAATGGTAGAGAACTTCAGGAAGATCTAAATAGTCTGCATGAGTGGTCAGAAAAGTGGCTAATGAAATTCAATACTTCAAAATGTAAGGTAATGAGAATGGGTACAAGTGCAAGAAGGCCCAAGCTTGACTACTCGGTGGCTGGAGTACAACTTCAAGCGACAGAAATAGAGAGATCTAGGAGTAAACATACTGGCAGATTTGTCTCCAGAAATACATATAAATGGCATAGTAAGGGCAGCATATGCTTTCTTATCAAATGTAAGGGTAGCCTTCAAGCACATGGACAAGGAAATGTTCAGAAATATTTATGTAACCTATGTGAGGCCAAAACTCGAATATACAGCCCCCTTTTGGAATCCGCACTTGAAAAGCACATAGCTAAGCTTGAAAAAGTTCAAAGACATGCCACGAAACTGGTGCCAGAAATACGCAATCTCAGCTATGCTGAGAGGCTGAGGGAATTAGACTTGCCATCACTCGAAGCTAGAAGATTGAGGGGGGATATGGTGACAGTCATTAAATTCCTTCATGGTTATGATAGAGTGGATAGGGATCGATTTTTTTTATTTGGCTGGCTCTAGAACTAGAGGTCATAGTTTGAAGCTTCGTAAGAAAACTTAGTGTAAGAGTAGTTGATAATTGGAATTCGCTAAGCGAGGAGGTAGTTAATGCTATCTTAATCCATAGTTTTAAGGACAGGTATGATAAGTATCACTAATGCTGGCATCACACATAGCCAAAACTCCCGACCCGACTCTTAAGATCGCGTTCCGACGGAATCTTCGCTCAATCCTTGGAGATCCGGCAGATTTTTTAGCCAACAGATGCATTCCTGTGCCTGTCGGAAGTGCGTCATACGTCCTCGTAAGCATTTGGATTTGGATTTGTATTTGGATTCCTATGGATCGTAATTGCAATCGTACGGAGTAGTTTGGACGTGTAATTTAGCGTACGACTGATCATACGCAAACGTATGTCTCATCATAGAAAACGGGAAATTTAAATTTTTGACCATTACGACTGGGCCAACCATGCTCCCAACGCTCCCTACCCATCGTAGGGGAACGTACACGTTCGTAGGGGGTTGTTCATTTTCATTATTTTATACTGAGAAGATATTAAGTTTAATATTTTACATTTAATAATGTAGTTATATTTGCCCTTACTTTTCCATTTATATTATTATGTTAGAATTGATCCTAGTGAACAATAAATATATGGAATATATATATATATATATATATATATATATATATATATATATATATATATATATATATATATATATATATATATATATATATATATATATATATATATATATATATATATATATATATATATATATATATATATATATATATATATATATATATATATATATATATATATATATATATATATATATATATATATATATATATATATATATATATATATATATATATATATATATATATATATATATATATATATATATATATATATATATATATATATATATATATATATATATATATATATATATATATATATATATATATATATATATATATATATATATATATATATATATATATATATATATATATATATATATATATATATATATATATATATATATATATATATATATATATATATATATATATATATATATATATATATATATATATATATATATATATATATATATATATATATATCTATGTCTATATCTATATATATATATATATATATATATATATATATATATATATATATATATATATATATATATATATATATATATATATATATATATATATATATATATATATATATATATATATATATATATATATATATTTATATATATATATATATATATATATATATATATATATATATATATATATATATATATATATATATATATATATATATATATATATATATATATATATATATATATATATATATATATATATATATATATATATATATATATATATATATATATATATATATGGGATATTTGTGAAAGTATAACCCTGATTTATAAATTTGGCACTTCAGCTACTTATATATATATATAAGTAACTATATGTTGGCCATGTATGTTAATATATTTCATATATTTTGTTTGACACATTTATGGATTTGATTAATTCATATTTTGATATGAGGGAAAAAATAAATGCACTAATATCATGGTAAACAATAAGAAATGCACTAATATCATGCTAAAACAATAAGTAATGCGGCAAGCGGACCAGGAAAACTGAACGCCCAGGACTGGGTTGTCAGAAATGAGACCACGCATGCGCGCGCTGTCTTTTCGTACTGCGCTGCCAGACATATAAGCGAATTTTTAAATTTTTAACGGTTCCAGACCCGGAGGACTGCGTACGCCGGGTAGGATCGATCCTCTGGATCGTACAAGGGCGTACACCTCCTACACCCGCGTACTATCAAGAAGATTGATCTTACCCGTCGTACGCAGTCTTCTACGACTGATTTGGTCTTCTGAATCACGGAGATTATTGGGTGCAGCAGCCAATTATCGTAGGCCCTCTACGACAGTTCAGGACCCCCTCAATTTTTTTAAACTACGTAGGACCGTTAGGATTCCGTCGTACGCAGACGAAAAATCACACCCGATTATCGTAATGACGTCATTGCTGCCGGGAGGATTCCGTCTTTAGACGGTTTTAAGAGTCGGGTCGGGAATTCTGGCTATGTGTGACGCCAGCATAAGTATAAAATGGAACCGATCAGGAGACGGGAAGATAAGAGCTTTGGGCTCTTTCCCGTAAACACAATTAGGTAATTGCAATTAGGTAATTACATGGACATGGCGCCGTCTGGTGGATGAGAGGTTTGGAGGGAGGGAGGGGGAGGGACTGATGGCCCTTCCCCCTCTCTACTCTTCAAATTATGCAATTATTTACAAGCTTTTTTTTGTCTCTTAGGCCTTGCACTGCCCTGTTTCTGAACTCTCAAAGCTCAGACTGTATGTTCAGCCTGTCCTTTTCCTTTGTTGTTTTACCCTCAGATGACAATGATGTGATTACCTAATTGGTAATTAGGAAAGAGCCCAAAGCTCGTATCTTCCTGTCTCCTGATCGGTTCCATTTTATACTTAGTGATACTTATCATACCTGCCCTTAAAACTATGGATTGAGATAGCATTAACTACCTCCTCGCTTAGCCAATTCCAATTATCAACTACTCTTACACTGAAAAAGTATTTCCTTACATTCTGCAAAGAAGTTTTCTTACGAAGCTTCAAACTATGACCTCTAGTTCTAGAGCTAGCCATATCAAAATATCGATCCCTATCCACTCTATCATAACCATGAAGGAATTTAAAGACTGTCACCATATCCCCCCCTCACTCTTCTAGATTCGAGTGATGGTGAGTCTAATTCCCTCAGCCTCTCATCATAACTGAGATTGCGTATTTCTGGCACCAGTTTTGTGGCATGTCTTTGAACTTTTTCAAGCTTAGCTATGTGCTTTTTCAAGTGCGGATTCCAAAAGGGGGCTGCATATTCGAGTTTTGGCCTCACATAGGTTACATAAATATTTCTGAACATTTCCTTGTCCATGTGCCTGAAGGCTACCCTTACATTTGATAAGAATGCATATGCTGCCCTTACTATGCCATTTATATGTATTTCTGGAGACAAATCTGCCAGTATGTTTACTCCTAAATCTCTCTCATTTTCTGTCTCTTGAAGTTGTACTCCAGCCACCGAGTAGTCAAGCTTGGGCCTTCTTGCACTTGTACCCATTCTCATTACCTGACATTTTGAAGTATTGAATTTCATTAGCCACTTTTCTGACCACTCATGCAGATTATTTAGAACCTCCTGAAGTTCTCTACCATTGTTCTCGTTTTTTACTTTCTTCACAATCTTTGCATCATCTGCAAACATATTCATGAATGAATTTACAGACTCTGGTAGGTCATTTACATATACAAGGAACAAAAGTGGCCCTAAAACTGAACCCTGTGAAACTCCACTACTAACTCTTCTCCATTCAGACACTGAGTGTCTTACTCTAACCCTCTGTTCCCTTCCTTCTAAGTAAGTTTTTATCCATTCCAAAACATTTCCACCTATTCTAGCCATTGATTGCAGCTTCCTAATAAGTCTCCCATGTGGAACAGTGTCAAACGTTTTCTGGAAGTCTAGGAATATGCAATCTGCCCAGCCCTCTCTTTCCTGTAAGATTTGGTTTACCTCATCATAAAATTCTAATAAGTTTGTTACTGTTGATCTACTTTCTCTGAAGCCATGTTACCTCACTGACAAAAAGTTGAAGGATTCCAAGTGAAGAGAGATATGTTTCCTTAGTAGTTTCTTCATAACTTTGCAAACTATGCTGGTCAAGGAAACTGGTCTATAGTTCAGAGCCGTATCCCTCCTTCCCTTTTTGAAGATAGGTATCCCATTTACTTGTTTCCAGCATCTTGGAATCTCCTCCGACTCCAGTGACTCCTTAAATATGATACTTAGTGCCACTGATATTGTGCTTGCGCATTTTTTAAGCACATGAGGGGATATGTCATCAGGACCTGTAGCTTTATGAACATCTAAATCCATCAGCGCTTTGCATACCTCTGTGGCTGTAAGGTTGATGTTCTCTAATTCCGGCCCTTGTATGCATCTTTATCGGTGGAAAGGACTAATAACCTCTTTTAATGAAATGAATACCGCAAACTCTTACACATACACACTCTCTCTCTCTCCCCTAGATATGTATGACTATGAAGAATCAGTGGCATTTCTATTGCTCATCTAATTAGTCATGTATATATGAGTATATGCATGCATATGAATATATATATATATATATATATATATATATATATATATATATATATATATATATATATATATATATATATATATATATATATATATATATATATATATATGTATATATGTATATGTATATATATGTATATATATATATATATATATATATATATATATATATATATATATATATATATATATATATATATATATATATATATATATATATATATATATATATATATATATATATATATAGTAAGGAATCCCATCAGTAAAACAAAACTTATAAAACAATGCTATATTTCGGATCCTAACTGGATCCCTTCTCAAGCACAACTTGAGTTGTGCTTGAGAAAGGATCCAGTTAGGATGTTTCACTGATGGGCTTCCTTACTATTTAGTGTTGTATGCTAACAGTTTGTACTTTTTATATATATATATATATATATATATATATATATATATATATATATATATATATATATATATATATATATATATATATATATATATATATATATATAGGTATGTGTGCATGCATATATATGTACCTACTTATTACTCTAACCTGAAAATTGTTATTCTATATGTGCTTCAATTTGTCTGCAATGGTAATGAGGTACAGTGGAAATTTAACTCAAATGATAGCTCTCAACAAGGACTATTGAAAATTATTGTTACAAATATTACTCTTAATCAATAATCGCAGAGTGCTCTTCAGCTATTAATACATGTAAACCATAATATATTACTCTTAATTAATAATCGCAGAGTGCTCTTCTGCCATCAATCAATTATTACACTCTATTTTATTCTTATTTACATGCTATGATATTTAAAATTAATTGTAAATTCTATTAATATTTTATTTATACATAGCTCATGTGCACGTCCCCATGTATAGTTATCTGAATAAAAAAAAATATAGAAAGAGAAGCGTAACTGGAGAAAGACTGAATATGTAACTGTCCTGGACAGTCTTATTTAAGTCCACAAGACCCTGCAGCTGATATGATATTGAGATGTCAGAATGTTCTAATATTATGTAAACAGACTCTCATGGAAATAAATGCAGTCAATGAAAAGACCCTTACTGATGGTCTAAGGAGATTCCTGGGTGCTTTAGGTGATCCCCAGTATGGATGGTTGACACCTTCTACTGCAACAGCTGCGCCAATGATCGCAAGGAAAAGACCTACAGTTAAGCTACAATAAGTGGTATGTTGCTTCATTTTGGACTCACTTTATTTGAAGTCACCTGAAACCGTGTATCAATATTACTTGGTTAGCTTTACTAAATTAATCTACAGATAAGTTTTGTTATGCCACATATGAATTTGAATGAGTTATGAAAATAGGATTGAAGTTTCATCTATGGAATCTAATAATGTCTCATTGATATACACATATATTAGAAAAAACTTATTCTTGTCCCATATGAAAAGAAAAATATTGCACTTTGTAATGAGTCTGTTTTTAAGTATTGCTCACTGACCTAACTTGTGTGACTTGCAGATAAGGAAGACCTTGTGTGAACATGGAGTGTCTTTATATAAGCTGTTCCACAGCCAGATTTCCCATGAAATATCTCACACAGCGATGTACGTATAGAGAGTGAAAAGATGATATCATTATGATTCTCGTTAAAATCCACTGAAATGATTACATTGCATCTTGTTTCTTTATGCAAAGGTTGGGAGTAATAAATGATTTTTATTTATTATTTAATACTCATATATTTTGGTGAAATGTATATATAAACCCAATAAGGCTCTTCGTATAAGATATCGGATTCATATACTACTCTTCTTTGGACTTTAATGAAGGCAGTGTAAAACTAAAGCTCTTTCAATAATTCAGGAAAACATCTTTAATTTTTATTTATTTTATCTGCTTAATATGGTGTCAGGACTCGAACTTACAATTCACTTGATAACCCGTCGCAGTACACAAGGCACTACCAACTGTACCTTTGAGAATGCACACACACACACACACACACACACACACACACACACACACACACACATACTACTGATTATCTCTGTTCATTTTACTGCCTCTGCCACCTCTCCCAACATCATTCGTGAATTGTTCTCACCTTTTAATTCTAATCATAGTTCAATAGACATTTACATGTATCAAATAAACTCACCACCTTATATGAAAACCTGAAAGATATTTTGCTGCCTCTGACCACGATCCAAGAAAAGAATAAACTTGACAATCTATCACTCTGCCAAGGCGCCAACGAATGGACTAATGAAGATCGGAAAGCAGTATCAAAAGACACTTTAGCTGTAGAATCACAACGGCCGGCTTTTGCCATGGGTCAACCTACTACATGAATGGATTGTATATTCGAACTCTTGGCAGGGACAGTGTTTCATGTTTGCATTTATGATAGCGTGCTTATTAGACCACTGTAAATGACTCTAGTACAGTGATTGGGTTAAATGTAAAAACGTGCTACGTCCGTGATTGGGAAGTGGGAGTAAAATGAGCACAGACAATCAGGGGTATGTATGCTATGCTCAAACAGTAAAGAATTCATACTTCTTTTAAACCCTCAATAGTATTGTTGCAATCCCATGAAGGATTGTCTTTGTGCTGGCTTTAAGTCTTGTTCAGGAGTAGTTTATATATATATATATATATATATATATATATATATATATATATATATATATATATATATATATATATATATATATATATATATATATATGAGTAATTTTTACCCCTGCTGGAACTTGAGCCTAGGACACATAATTACTGTGCCAAAGCGCTACCAACTACACAGTATGTGTGTGTGTTTTTGTATATATCTATTTATCTATCTATCTACCTTTATATATACATATATATATATATATATATATATATATATATATATATATATATATATATATATATATATATATATATATATATATATATATATATGAGTAATTTTTACCCCTGCTGGAACTTGAGCCTAGGACACATAATTACTGTGCCAAAGCGCTACCAACTACACTGTATGTGTGTGTGTTTTTGTATATATCTATTTATCTATCTATCTACCTTTATATATACATATATATATATATATATATATATATATATATATATATATATATATATATATATATATATATATATATATATATATATATATATATATATATATATATATATATATAAGTACAAACTGTTAGCATACAGCACTAAATAGTAAGGAAGCCCATCAGTGAAACAAAACTTATAAAACTATGCTATATTTCGGATACTAACTGGATCCCTTCTCAAGCACAACTGAGAAAAAATAACAAAGAAGGAGGAGACGTAAACAAAGGACTCGTGAGACCTGAGGGATTAAAAATCTTATGATAACAGGACAGGTCTAATCCAAACGAATTATCCTCAACAAAGAAGCCGCCAAGATCATTAAACCATTAACAAAGAAAAATGTTAATCCTTAAAATGGGGTTAAATTACTCAGTCTTGATGTAGAATAACTTTTTACAAATGTCCCAATAGATTCTGTACTTAATTTCTTTGCTAAGAAACTTGAAACCTTTAAAAAGGATTTCCCCTTACCCATAGCAAAAATTATAAAATTAATCAGACTCTGCGTGAGTACTAATGTCTTTTCTTTCAATGGCACTTTTTATTAGCAAAAGTTCGGTTGTAGTATGGGAAGTCCTTTGTCTCCAAGTTTAGCCAATTTGTATATGGAATATTTTGAAACTGAGCTTCTGAGAGAAATCAAACCTCCCATCATGATTTGGCTGCGCTATGTTGATGACATTTTTAGTTATTGGGATGATGCCTGGGGTACCTTTGACGAATTTGTAGCACAATTAAATAGATTAGTTCCTTCCATTAAATTTAAAGTAGAATGGGAAAATGAAAACCAAATGCCTTTCCTTGATGTCCTCATTGTTAGAGATTCTTTGGGTTACAACTTTAAAGTCTTTAGAAAATCCACCCACTCTGCGTCTTATGTGCACTTTTATAGTTATCATGAAGAAAAAGTAAAATTAGGTATAGCTTCTAATTTATTCCTTAGAGCCCTCCGGATTTGCAGCTCTAATCATTTAGAACATGAAATTCAAACGGTTTATTCTCAGCTTGACCAACATTGTTATCCTCCCTTTTTCTTAGACAAAGCTCTGCAGAAAGCTAAACAGGTTTTTTACAATCCTCAAAGGACCCCTAAGGAGAATAATTTCAACAAAATCCTCCTTACTTTTCACCAAAAGTTAGGCGTCATAAATGATACATTAGGTAAACAGTACCCATTCACTTTTAACTGTCCCACCACTTTAAGAAAATAATTAGTTAACGTTAGCCAAAACAAAAATGAAGTTAATGCAGGAGTATACCAAATAAGCTGTAATGATTGCAATAGAGTGTACATAGGACAAACAGGCCGCTCTCTATCCCAGAGAGTCTTAGAACACAAGAGAGCAGTAAGATATAATCAAGAAATTTCGGCTCTTTTTACCCACATCAATGAATATAATCATCGGATTGATTGGAGTGGTGCCACTATGCTATTTAAAAGTACCTGTCAATTCAAACGGAAAATTGTGGAATCTTCCCTCATTAAAATTAAGGACAATTTCAATCTATCTAGGAGGCAATGGACCCCTGACATAATTGATAAAGCCCTCCTGAAGCGCTGCCTCAACGAAGTTATCCCTCAAGATAAACCCCCAATCAGATTGTAGTCGCTATTGTGTATTTTGATTGTATTAGGATTTATATATGTATTTCATTATGTATGTTCTTGTATATGGGGATGTGTGTACAGATATTGTTATATGTGTATATCTATATGTGCATATTTATTAATATTCTTTTAATTATAAAAATATGTTGGGGGTTATCTTCTTTCAGATCATTTATCATTTCAAGGATTAACATTTTTCTTTGTTAATGGTTTAATGATCTTGGCGGCTTCTTTGTTGAGGATAATTCGTTTGGATTAGACCTGTCCTGTTATCATAAAAAATTTTAATCCCTCAGGTCTCATGAGTCCTTTGTTTGCGTCTCCTCCTTCTTTGTTATTTTTTCTCAGTTGTGCTTGAGAAGGGATCCAGTTAGGATCCGAAATATAACATTGTTTTATAAGTTTTGTTTCACTGATGGGCTTCCTTACTATTTAGTGCTGTATGCTAACAGTTTGTACTTATTTATATATATATATATATATATATATATATATATATATATATATATATATATATATATATTTATATATTTATTATATATATATATATATATATATATATATATATATATATATATATATATATATATATATATATATATATATATATATATATATATATATATATATATATATATATATATATATATATATATAAATATATATATATATATATATATATATATATATATATATATATATATATATATATATATATATATATATATATATATATATATATATATATATATATATATATATATATATATATATATATATATATATATATATATATATATATATATATATAAATATATATATATATATATATATATATATATATATATATATATATATATATATATATATATATATATATATATATATATATATATATATATATATATATATATATACATATATATATATATATATATGAATCATTTGTTTTTTACCCCGACCGGGACTCGAACCTAGGACTTATGATTACTAAGTCAAGGCGCTACCACTACACCGCAGAAGGTTAAAAGGAATCCAACCTTATAGCTTATATCTGCTATACTTAGGAATGAACGAATTCTAACTGAATGCCACTATGTTCATGTTACAGATTCCCCAACCTCACTCGTGGCTTCATTTTAGCATTTAATTCAATTCCCAATCTCTTTCGGGCCATGAAATAACCAATTAAGCACATTACATATGTGAAAACATGAATCATTTTTTACCCCGACCAGGACTCGAACCTAGGACTTATGATTACTAAATCAAGGCGCTACCACTACAACACAGAAGGTTAAAAGGAATCCAACCTTATAGCTTATATCTGCTATACTTAGGAATGAACGCATTCTAACTGAATGCCATTATGTTCATATTACAGATTCCCCAACCTCACTCGTGGCTTCATTTTAGCATTTAATTCAATTCCCAATCTCATTCGGGCCATGAAATAACCAATTAAGCACATTATATATGTGAAAACATGAATCACTTTTTACCCCGACCAGGACTCGAACCTAGGACTTATGATTACTAAGTATAGGCGCTACCACTACACCACAGAAGGTTAAAAGGAATCCAACCTTATAGCTTATATCTGCTATACTTAGGAATGAACGCATTCTAACTGAATGCCACTATGTTCATATTACAGATTCCCCAACCTCACTCGTGGCTTCATTTTAGCATTTAATTCAATTCATAATCTCATTCGGGCCATGAAATAGCCAATTAAGCACATTACATATGTGAAAACATGAATCATTTTTTACCCTGACCGGGACTCGAACCTAGGACTTATGATTACTAAGTCAAGGCGCTACCACTACATATGTTTTCACATATGTAATGTGCTTAATTGGGTATTGCATGGCCCGAATGAGATTGAGAATTGAATTAAATGATAAAATGAATATATATATATATATATATATATATATATATATATATATATATATATATATATATATATATATATATGTATATATATATATATATATATAAATATATATATATATATATATATATATATATAAATATATATATATATATATATATATATATATATATATATATATATATATATATATATATATATATATATTATATACAGTATTTATATATAAATATCTATCTATCTATCTATCTATCAATCTATATATATATATATATATATATATATATATATATATATATATATATATATATATATATATATATATATATATATATATATATATATATATATATATATATATATATATATATATATATATATATATATATATATATATATATATATATATATATATATATATATATATATATATATATATATATATATATATATATATATATATATATATATATATATATGTATGTATATATATATATATATATATATATATATATATATATATATATATATATATATATATATATATATGTATATATATATATATATATAGTAATATATATATATATATATATATATATATATATATATATATATATATATATATATATATATATATATACTTAAATATATATATATATATATATATATATATATATATATATATATATATATATATATATATATATATATATATATATATATATATATATATATATATATATATATATATATATATATTTAATATATATATAATATATATATATATATATATATATATATATATATATATATATATATATATATATATATATATATATATATATATATATATATATATATATATATATATATATATATATATATATATATATATATATATATATATATATATATATATATATATATATATATATATATATATATATATGAATAATTTTTTTTTTTTTGTAATGTGCTTATTTGAGATATATATATATATATATATATATATATATATATATATATATATATATATATATATATATATATATATATATATATATATATATATATTTATATATATATTTATATATATATATATATATATATATATATATATATATATATATATATATATATATATATATATATATATATATATATATATATATATATATATATATATGAATAATTTATTTATATATTTTTTTTTGTAATGTGCTTATTTGATATATATATATATATATATATATATATATATATATATATATATATATATATATATATATATATATATATATATATATATATATATATATATATATAGTATATATATATATATATATATATATATATATATATATATATATATATATATATATATATATATATATATTCTTTTTTTTTTTTTAAGAGTGTGACACCGGGACAGGCAGAAACTGACCTCATCAACAAAGGCCCGGGCACGAGAAAATACCAAGACGAAGGAAAAGAAAAAGGTTAAGGGCAAGGCAGAGATGAGGTAATGTCACACAAAGGAAAACGACAGACAGAAAAAAACAGTCAAAGTAAAGAGGACCCAGATATATGGATTACTAGGCTCTGAGATGACGATAGATATGCTTTATTAAGGGTGAAAGTTCATAAGAATTAGGAAAGACAGAAGGAGGAAGAGAGTTCCAGAGTCCGGAGGCAGATGGGAAGAAGCAGTCGCTGCACCGACCAATCCGCGAGCTACAAATCTCCACACAGTACCTGTGAGATGAGGCCGCTTGGCGAGTGTTACGCGGCCTCGGCAGTGGAGGAGGGATGCAACTCGCCAACTCATGAGAGCAGCGATGGAAGTAATAGCGATAGAAAAGCGAAAGGGAAGATACCTTACGGCAAAGAGAGAGAGAATCCATGTTAGCAGTAAGAGAAGGATCATTAATGAGTCTGACTGCCTTAGATTCAACCCTATCAAGAAGATAAGTAAAGGAAGAATCACCCCAAATGTGTGAGCAGTATTCTAAGCAGGGGCGGATAAGACCTTTGTAAATTTTAAGTAACTGCAATGAGGAAAAATAATGACGAACACGAAACAAACCCCTTAATATTTTGGATGAA
>JAXCGZ010005700.1:0-7500 GCA_037179515.1 Halocaridina rubra | reverse complement strand
TTGGTTCCATTACATGTTGGTGTAGGAAATTCCCTTGTACGCAATCTAGGAATCTTGCCCCAAATGAGTCCTCACCACTGTGTGGGTCAAGATTTATCCAATCTATCTCTTTATGATTAAAGTCTCCCATAATCAAAATCCTACATTTTTTCCCATGCCATGTTAACAACTGAGTTTATGACTTCAATAGTACCTATATGACTTTCCTCATAAACTTCAAGCCTATTTTGGTTCCTTGGTGGGTTGTATACAACAGTTATTATAATGCTCTCTGACCCAGTATTTATGCGAGCAACAAGAAATTCCTTGAACTCACTTTCTATAGCCAAGTTTATTTCTTCAACTTGAATCCTTTCACTTATGAGCAGTGCTATCCCTCCACCAGTCCTCTCAGATCTTTCAACTCTTAGTATTCTGAAGCCCTTAGGAAAAACTGTGACACTGTTTATGTCCTCACTCAACTTAGTCTCTGTAATTGCTACTATATCTGCCTTACTGTTGTGAATCCCATCTTTTAATTCTACTGCCTTACCAGCTAATCCATCAGCATTTGTGTATAACAATCTTCATGAGGCCCCATCCCCTGATCTTCTGTCATTATCTTCTGTATCTCCCCTTTGTCTGGAAGAACTCTGTAATGAAAATTTTTCTTCTCTTCTTCATTTCTTTCATCATTTAACCTTCTTGCCTCTTGCAACAAGTTTTTGATCTTTCCCATCTCTTCCTGTGTTCTGTATCGTCTAATGAACACTTCTTTGAATTCTTGAAGGTCTTTTAGACTTTTTTTTCTCAACAATATTTCCCTACATGTTTCCCCTCTCTCAAAGGTTGCTTTTGTTGGTCTCGGCTTTCCTTCCCTCGAATATTTACCTAGTTGGTGTATGTTTACAATATCCTCAGGACCACATACTACTCCAAGCTTTCTTATCAGGTCTACAACCCTAGCTTTATTTTCTTCAAGTCTCCCCTGCCATGTTGGCTCCTGGGATTCACTTATGCCTGAGATTACCACTGTCTTCTCCTTATCAAGTGCCTGTCTGATGAGTGGGTTTGCCCTTTCCATCACAACGTCTTTCATTTTTTTTATTACTGTCTCTTTATAGTCAACTGTTTGTATGTTTTCCAGTGTCACCACCTTTACAGCCTCTTTTACTGCCACATTCCCCTTTAGTGCATCAGCAAAGGAAGTTTTCATGGCATCATTTTCCATATTCAGCTCCTGGAACTCTTTTCTGAACTGTTCAATGTTTTCCTTAATCTGGACATTCCAAGCAGCAATCTCGTCTCTCTCAGAAGAGAGCAGTGAACTAACATCTAATTCCTTTAGGTTGTCATTCAGCTGTTTGTTTTTATCTTCTTGTTTAGAAATTTTAGATTCTAGTTGATTCTTTTCCCCTTCCAGCTTCTTTATTCTTTTTTCTAGTTCCTTTCTCTCCTGCCCTTGTGCTTTATTTACTTCCTAAAAAGATCTTATTTGCTCTCTGAGTGTTTCATTCTCTTTCAATTCTCCATCCATATTCCGAATTTTATCATCAAGGCTTATAACCATTTCTTCTAAATTCTTGATTTTCTGTTTAAGTCTCCTTATGGCTACCCCTCCTACCGACCCATGGATGGGAGAGGTTTGGGACAGAGATGGCGTCATTTTTATGTTCTCCCTCTCACAGAATATAGAAAGAAGACGAGAAAGAGGAAAAAAAAAGAGAAAAACTTTTAATTAAGCTTCACACCGAATTTTTATATCTCCATATAAGTGATATTTAGTGACTCAGTTTATCTCTTTTCTGGTAACACACATCTTAACTTAAAAACTTGACCATGGTAATTTAAGGATAAAAAGAAAAAGAAAAAAAAATGCAACAAAACAAAAGTCAAACCTGAAGGAAAAATTCGAACCTGTGTCTGAGGTGGAACCCACCAGTTTCTGCTGTATATTCTTCCTAACTGATAAACTCACTTGCTAACCAAGATATGTTATCACAGGATTAGACTTTACATTTAACTCAATATATATACAAAATAAAAAAAAATAGTAAAAGAGAAAACTAAAAGAAAAGCAAAAAAAAAAAAAATGAAGAAAATAAGACAGCTGTACTACTTGGCAACTTAACTAAGTACTGTTGACAGGTGGATATTTTTTTTTTTTTTTATCGTTCAATTATTTCGTGTATCAAACTAACTAACAAGTTAATATAAATGGGAAGGATACTGATTTTAACAATATATGGAACCACAGGATCAGGTAAACGGCTTAAGAGCTTTCCCCAGTTTACACAAAAAATTAGGTAATGTGATGTGATGGCTTCACCTCTGGCAACTCTTCTAAATTTCCTTCAAGGCAGAACTGGACGGCAGCTTCTCTCTCCCCTCACGAAAATGATCTCAATTTTTTTTCCTTTAATATTTTGGACAGTGATTACCTAATTGTGATTACCTACTTGTGTTTACGGGAAAGAGCCCAAAGCTCGAATCTTCCCGTCTCCTGATCGGTTCCATTTTATACTTAGTGATACTTATCATACCTGTCCTTAAAACTATGAATTGAGATAGCATTAACTACCTCCGAGCTTAGCGAATTCCAATTATCAACTACTCTTACACTGAAAAAGTATTTCCTTACATCCTGCGAAGAAGTTTTCTTACGAAGCTTCAAACTATGACCTCTAGTTCTAGAGCCAGCCATATCAAAATATCGATCCCTATCCACTCTATCATAACCATGAAGGAATTTAAAGACTGTCACCATATCCCCCCTCACTCTTGTAGCTTCCAGTGATGGTAAGTCTAATTCCCTCAGCCTCTCATCATAACTGAGATTGCGTATTTCTGGCACCAGTTTCGTGGCATGTCTTTGAACTTTTTCAAGCTTAGCTATGTGCTTTTGCAAGTGCGGATTCTAAAAGGGGGCCGCATATTCGAGTTTTGGCCTCACATAGATTACATAAATATTTCTGAACATTTCCTTGTCCATGTGCCTGAAGGCTACCCTTACATTTGATAAGAATGCATATGCTGCCCTTACTATGCCATTTATATGTATTTCTGGAGACAAATCTGCCAGTATGTTTACTCCTAGATCTCTCTCATTTTCTGTCTCTTGAAGTTGTACTCCAGCCACCGAATACTCAAGCTTGGGCCTTCTTGCACTTGTACCCATTCTCATTACCTTACATTTTGAAGTATTGAATTTCATTAGCCACTTTTCTGACCACTCATGCAGATTATTTAGATCCTCCTGAAGTTCTCTACCATTGTTCTCGTTTTTTACTTTCTTCACAATCTTTGCATCATCTGCAAACATATTCATGAATGAATTTACACACTCTGGTAGGTCATTTACATATACAAGTAACAAAAGTGGCCCTAAAACTGAACCCTGTGGAACTCCACTACTAACTCTTCTCCATTCAGACACTGAGTGTCTTACTCTAAATCTCTGTTCCCTTCTTCTAAGTAAGTTTTTATCCATTCCAAAACATTTCCACCTATTCTAGCCATTGATTGCAGCTTCCTAATAAGTCTCCCATGTGGAACAGTGTCAAACGCTTTCTGGAAGTCTAGGAATATGCAATCTTCCCAGCCCTCTCTTTCCTGTAAGATTTGGCTTACCTCATCATAAAATTCTAATAAGCTTGTTACTGTTTATCTACCTTCTCTGAAGCCATGTTGCCTCACTGACAAAAAGTTGAAGGATTCCAAGTGAAGAGAGATATGTTTCCTTAGTAGTTTCTCCATAACTTTGCAAACTATGCTGGTCTAGGAAACTGGTCTATAGTTCAGAGCCGTATCCCTCCTTCCCTTTTTGAAGATAGGTATCACATTTGCTTTTTTCCAGCATCTTGGAATCTCCCCCGACTCCAGTGACTCCTTAAATATGATACTTAGTGCCACTGATATTGTGTTTGCGCATTTTTTAAGCACATGAGGGGATATGTCATCAGGACCTGTAGCTTTATGAACATCTAAATCCATCAGCGCTTTGCATACCTCTGTGGCTGTAAGGTTGATCTTCTCTAAGTCTCGTCATGTGTGTGTATATATATATATATATATATATATATATATATATATATATATATATATATATATATATATATATATATATATATATATATATATATATATGTATATATATGTATATGTATTTATATGTGTGTATGTCTATATGTGTGTATATATGTATGTATGTATGTATATATGTGTATGTGTATGTATATGCATATGTGTGTGATTACCTAATTGTGATTACCTAATTGTGTTTACGGGAAAGAGCCCAAAGCTCGTATCGTCCCGTCTCCTGATCGGTTCCATTTTATACTTAGTGATACTTATCATACCTGTCCTTAAAACTATGAATTGAGATAGCATTAACTACCTCCGAGCTTAGCGAATTCCAATTATCAACTACTCTTACACTGAAAAAGTATTTCCTTACATCCTGCGAAGAAGTTTTCTTACGAAGCTTCAAACTATGACCTCTAGTTCTAGAGCCAGCCATATCAAAATATCGATCCCTATCCACTCTATCATAACCATGAAGGAATTTAAAGACTGTCACCATATCCCCCCTCACTCTTCTAGCTTCCAGTGATGGTAAGTCTAATTCCCTCAGCCTCTCATCATAACTGAGATTGCGTATTTCTGGCACCAGTTTCGTGGCATGTCTTTGAACTTTTTCAAGCTTAGCTATGTGCTTTTGCAAGTGCGGATTCTAAAAGGGGGCCGCATATTCGAGTTTTGGCCTCACATAGATTACATGAATATTTCTGAACATTTCCTTGTCCATGTGCCTGAAGGCTACCCTTACATTTGATAAGAATGCATATGCTGCCCTTACTATGCCATTTATATGTATTTCTGGAGACAAATCTGCCAGTATGTTTACTCCTAGATCTCTCTCATTTTCTGTCTCTTGAAGTTGTACTCCAGCCACCGAATACTCAAGCTTGGGCCTTCTTGCACTTGTACCCATTCTCATTACCTTACATTTTGAAGTATTGAATTTCATTAGCCACTTTTCTGACCACTCATGCAGATTATTTAGATCCTCCTGAAGTTCTCTACCATTGTTCTCGTTTTTTACTTTCTTCACAATCTTTGCATCATCTGCAAACATATTCATGAATGAATTTACACACTCTGGTAGGTCATTTACATATACAAGTAACAAAAGTGGCCCTAAAACTGAACCCTGTGGAACTCCACTACTAACTCTTCTCCATTCAGACACTGAGTGTCTTACTCTAAATCTCTGTTCCCTTCTTCTAAGTAAGTTTTTATCCATTCCAAAACATTTCCACCTATTCTAGCCATTGATTGCAGCTTCCTAATAAGTCTCCCATGTGGAACAGTGTCAAACGCTTTCTGGAAGTCTAGGAATATGCAATCTTCCCAGCCCTCTCTTTCCTGTAAGATTTGGCTTACCTCATCATAAAATTCTAATAAGCTTGTTACTGTTTATCTACCTTCTCTGAAGCCATGTTGCCTCACTGACAAAAAGTTGAAGGATTCCAAGTGAAGAGAGATATGTTTCCTTAGTAGTTTCTCCATAACTTTGCAAACTATGCTGGTCTAGGAAACTGGTCTATAGTTCAGAGCCGTATCCCTCCTTCCCTTTTTGAAGATAGGTATCACATTTGCTTTTTTCCAGCATCTTGGAATCTCCCCCGACTCCAGTGACTCCTTAAATATGATACTTAGTGCCACTGATATTGTGTTTGCGCATTTTTTAAGCACATGAGGGGATATGTCATCAGGACCTGTAGCTTTATGAACATCTAAATCCATCAGCGCTTTGCATACCTCTGTGGCTGTAAGGTTGATCTTCTCTAAGTCTCGTCATGTGTGTGTATATATATATATATATATATATATATATATATATATATATATATATATATATATATATATATATATAATATATATATATATATATATATATATATATGTATATATATGTATATGTATTTATATGTGTGTATGTCTATATGTGTGTATATATGTATGTATGTATGTATATATGTGTATGTGTATGTATATGCATATGTGTGTGATTACCTAATTGTGATTACCTAATTGTGTTTACGGGAAAGAGCCCAAAGCTCGTATCGTCCCGTCTCCTGATCGGTTCCATTTTATACTTAGTGATACTTATCATACCTGTCCTTAAAACTATGGATTGAGATAGCATTAACTACCTCCGAGCTTAGCGAATTCCAATTATCAACTACTCTTACACTGAAAAAGTATTTCCTTACATCCTGCAAAGAAGTTTTCTTACGAAGCTTCAAACTATGACCTCAAGTTCTAGAGCCTGCCAGATCAAATATATATAAGAACATAAGAACATAAGAATAGAGGACACTGCAACATGCCTACTGGCACACACGAGGCAGCTCCATTTTTGAATTGTATTTTCAGCATGTCTAACCTATTCTATTCTACTCTACTTATTTATTCTGTTTTTCTTTTTATGATTTTTCTAATAAGCACTAACCTATTCATACCCACCCTACCTCTGTCATATGTCTATCTAATCTACATTTGAAGGTGTCTAAGGTATTGGCATTTACTATCCTACTAGGAAGCTTGTTCCATGCATCAGCTACTCTATTACCAAACCAATTTTTACCAATTTCCCTTCTGAACCTAAATTTATCAAGCTTAAATCCATTATTACGAGTTCTGGTTTGATCATGAATTTTTAAAACTTTATTAATATCTCCCTTGTTAATCCCTTTAAACCATTTATACACTTCAATCATATCCCCCCTAACTCTTCGCCTCTCTAGAGAATGTAGATTAAGTTTTTTTAATCTGTCCTCATATGGTAGATTTCTGATATTGTGTATCATCTTGGTCATTCTTCGTTGCACTCTCTCCAAGGATTCAATTTCCATTCTATAATAGGGTGACCAGAATTGCACAGCATAATCTAAATGGGGCCTAACTAATGCAAGATAGAGCTGCAAAATAACTTTTTCCGTCCTATTGCTGACGCTTCTTGAGATAAATCCTAAAATTCTGTTTGCTTTATTTCTGACTGCTGTGCATTGCTCTCTTGGCTTAAGACTACTACTCACAAGAACTCCCAAATCCCTTTCACACTGAGAACTCATGATTTCATGGTTATTTAGCTTATAACTAGTATTGTCTTTTATAGTACCCATTTTAACTACTTTACATTTTTCAACATTAAATTCCATTTGCCATTTGTCCGACCATTCAGATAATCTATTTAGATCTTCCTGTAAAGCATGAATGTCTTCTTTTCCATTTATAGTTCTACCTATTTTAGTGTCGTCTGCGAATTTACTTAGGTTACTACTGATATCCGAATCCAGATCATTTAGATATACGATGAATAATAGAGGACCCAGTACCGAGCCTTGTGGAGTTTAGTTCCTTAGTTCATCCAGTGAGGACGTGCTTCCAGTAGCTCTAATCTTGACCAAACTTAGTACAATGGAGAGTGGTGGTGTTCTTTGTGCTGGTGGTGTT
>JAXCGZ010005699.1:142500-202803 GCA_037179515.1 Halocaridina rubra | reverse complement strand
TTCTTAGTTGTCCATATACCAGTAAGGCCCAACTGAATGCAGTGTTTTTGCAATTCGCTTTTTGTATATTTACCAAGAAGTTCTCGTGACGGATTCTTGAGAGTGGCCAGTGGTGGGTTGCTTCTTACCACTCTTTCTTCCGTCGTTTCCTCGAGAGGATTATCGTCTTTGTTTGTGAGATCAAATGAATTATCCATTTTTCAAATGTATTTAGAAAGGCCTACAAAACAATAGTCTCCGTGTTATTTAATTAACAAATGATAAAAATATATAAAACAAGTTGAAAGAAAACGCACCAATCAGTGGTATTTACGTCATAGGGTCCCAGTGCGCATGCGCAGCTTTTGAAAAATTTGAGTAGGAGTCCAGTAGGAAAATTAACTTTTTATAGCATGAAAAACTCTACGAACAGACTTAATTTCACATATGAACTGGCATTATCACTGTCTCCACATATTCACAAACACTTACTGGGCACTGTTTTTTCGGTAGAGAGTCTTAGATCTTCACAAGAAAAAGTATTTACAGAATGAGGGCGCACAGAGCATTGTTTACATCGTCACATGAGAGAGAGAGAGAGAGAGAGAGAGAGAGAGGAGAGAGAGAGAGAGAGAGAGAGAGAGAGAGAGAGAGAGAGAGAGAGAGAGAGAGAGAGAGAGAGAGAGAGAGAGAGAGAGAGAGAGAGAGAGAGAGAGAGAGAGAGAGAGAGAGAGAGAGAGAGAGAGAGAGAGAGAGAGAGAGAGAGAGAGAGAGAGAGAGAGAGGAGAGAGAGAGAGAGAGGAAGAGAGAGAGAGAGAGAGAGGAGAGAGAGAGAGAGAGAGAATCTTTAAGTAACTCTTGTTCATTCAACCAAAACTACATTATTTATAGTAAAAATAATGGTTTAATTACGAATTCGTAGTAATAATGATGATGATAATATTAATAATAATAATAATAATAATGATAATAATAATAATAATCTCCCCAATCATCATCAAAGGAAAATTATTGTTGCCAATAATAATAATAATAAGATCTAAGGAGAAGTTTTAGAATAGACATCAGGAAGGTAATGCAGAGGTATAGTAAACCCAGCAGAGAGCTGGATATTCATTACACATCTTTTATAATCCCTTCACATCTGACAGGTCATCCCACTCGCCATCTCTGTTTCTCTTTACAGCCTGATAAAGGCCGTTTTATTTTATAATTTTTGGCCTGTCCTGGTGTCATAATCATTTAAAAAAAATAAAAATAATATTTTTTTTTTTTTTTTTTTTTTAAAGGCCGAACCTACTTCGCGATTTTCCCTGGTTCGCGCCGGGTCCCGGAACCGAACTAGCGCGATAAGGGAGGCAACACTGTATTGAAAATGTTTTTTTTCAATATTTTAATATTTTTGCATATACCCATAAAATAAAATAATAATTTATCAAAAATAAACCGTGATAGAGTGAGAACGCGAACCAAGAAGCGCGAATAACTGGGGTAACACTGTATATATATATATATATATATATATATATATATATATATATATATATATATATATATATATATATATATATATATATATATATATATATATATATATATATATATATATATATATATATATATATATATATATACTGTATATATATATACAGTAATCCCTCGCTATATCGCGGTTCACCTATTGCGGATTCACTGTATCACGGGTTTTTTTTTGGTGAGTTTTACTTTTTTTTCTGGGTATATGCGAAAATATTAAAATTTTAAGAAATAAAAATTTTCTGTATTTTCATTATTTTATTGAAAAAAAAATTCATTATTTTATTGAAAAAAAAATTTTCATTATTTTATTGATAAAAAAAATATATTTCCCAGCCTAAGAATAATAAAACAGTAAGAAAGAGTAAAAAAAATCATAAATTTAAACATGTAACTCTGTACCATAGAAAGTACGATACCGGTATCAGCGTTTCGGAAAACGCAAAGGGTCACACCTACGTGAGCTAGCATATATTAAAATTTCCAGTAGTTTCATGATTTTATTGATAAAAAAAACGAATTTCTTAGCCTTAGAATAATAAAACCGTAAAAAATAGTAAAAAACATTAATACTAACAGTATTGCACCATGTAAAATACGATACCGGTATCAGCGTTTTGGAAAACGAAAAGGGTCGCACCTACGTGAGCTAGTACATATTGAAACTTTCATCATTTTATTGATAAATCAAGTATTTCCTAGCCTAAGAATAAAAAAACAGTAAAAATTAGTAAAAAACATAATTTAAACATATAACTCACAGTATTGCACCATGTGAAATACTGTCCAATAGCGTACAATGTATTGGCGTCTTGGAAAACGCAAAGGCTCGCACCTACGTGAGATAGTTCATGGAATGCTATTGGATGAAAGAGTGGGAGATGACGAATCACATAATTGTTTTTCTGCATGTTCTGTATCATGGGGTCTGATTGGCTTTTTGATTGAAGCTTGGTTCTCCCACCATCTTCCATTGTCTCGCCTCACTCGTACAGTCTGACTCACATATGCACCTTTTGCGTTGTGCTTATTAATACGTTGTACTTGTGATTAATTTTCTTCACTTTTTTCAACTTCTGCAATGCCTCCCAAGCGTCCTTCATCTTCTAAGGCTTCTGGTAGTGAGCCTAAGCGGCAAAGGAATATGTTAACCATAACAGATAAGGTGAAACTGTTAGATATGCTGAAAGAAGGAAGAAGGTTCTTTAACAGTGCAGGGAGGGTATATACAGTAAACGTAAAAATAATTGTAAAATACCTATGTACATGAGTATGTCATGTCATTACCACCTCATTCACAGTAAGTTTACCTATCACTTTCATATAAATTTACGCTTGCATGCTGTTATTTATGAAGTAAAGGGTGGTTTGTTAAAAGTACAGGGAGGGTTTATACAGTAAACATAAAAATAAATGCAAAATACCTATGTACATATAGGGTGATCCTACTTCGCGGAAATTCACCTATCGCGGTCGGTCCAGGAACCTAACCCTCGCGATAAACGAGGGATCACTGTGTGTATATATATATATATATATATATATATATATATATATATATATATATATATATATATATATATATATATATATATATATATATATATATATATATATATATATTATACATATATATATATATATATATATATATATATATACAGTGATCCTTCGCTCTATCGCGCTTTTTGCCTCGCGAATTCACTGTACCGCAATTTTTTTTGGCAAAAAATTTTTTTGGGGGGGTATATGCAAAAATATTAAAATATTAAAAAAATAAAAATTTTCAGAATTTTCATTTTTTTATTGAAAAAAAAATTCATTATTTAATTGATAAAAAAATATATTTCCCAGCGTACGAATAATAAAAGAGTAAAAAATTGTAAAAAACATAAATTTAGACATATAACTCACAGTATTGCATCATGTGAAATACTGTCCGATAGCGTACAATGTATTGGGGTCGCACCTACGTGAGTTAGCATATATATTAAAATTTTCAGTAGTTTCATGATTTTATTGATTAAAAACCGTATTTCTTAGCCTAAGAAAAATAAAACAGTAAAAAATAGCAAAAAACATAAATACTAACAGTATTGCACCATGTAAAATACGATACCGGTATCAGCGTTTCGAAAAACGAAAAGGGTTGAACCTATATGAGATAGTACATATTGAAATTTTCATTATTTTATTGATAAAACAAGCATTTCCTAGCCTAAGAGTAATAAAGCAGTAAAAAATAGTAAAAAACAAATTCAAATACAGTGTTCCCACCCATACTGCGGTAGTTCGGTTCCGGGACCCCGCGCGAACCAGGAAATCCGCGGAGTAGGATCAGCCTATATGTACATAGATATTTTAATATATTTTTACGCTTACACTGTATAAACCCTCCCTGTACTGTTAAAAAAACACCCTTTACTTTATAAATAACAGCAAGCAACGTAATTTTTTATGAAAGTGATAGGAAAACTTACCATGAATGAGGTGATGATGACTTGACATTCACAAACTTTTTTCCTTCTTTCAACATATATAAGAGTTTCACTTTATCTACAATGGTTAACATTTTCCTTTGCCGCTTAGGCTCACTACAAGAAGCCTTAGAAGATGAAGGATGCTTGGGAGGCATTGCAAAGGTTAAAATATGCGAGAAAAAATCACAAGCAAAACCTATTAACAATAATAAGCACAACGTGAATGGCGCACACGAGTGAGGCGAGACAATGGAAGATGGTGGAAGCCTTTGTCCGAAACGCTGATAGCGGTATCGTATTTTACATGTTGCAATACTGTTAGTATTTATGTTTTTTACTATTTTTTACTCATTTATTACTTTTAGGCTAAGAAATACGTTTTCTTATCAATAAAATCATGAAACTACTGGAAATATAAATATATATGTTAGCTCACGTAGCTGCGACCCCAATACATTGTACGCTATTGAACACAAGCAAAACGTTTAATGAGCACAACATGAACGGCGCACACGTGAGTTAGACTGAACGAGTCTTTGTTTGAAACGCTGATAGCGGTATCGTATTTTACATGTTGCAATACTGTTAGTATTAATATTTTTTACTATTTTTTACTGTTTTATTATTCTTAGGCTAATAAATACGTTTTTTTATCAATAAAATCATGAAACTACTGGAAATATAAATATATATGCTAGCTCACGTAGCTGCGACCCCAATACATTGTACGCTATCAAACACTATTTCGCATGATGCAATAATGTGAGTTATACTGTACGTACGTATATCATTCAGTTATTAGTACAATGTATATTAATTTAAAATTCATTTACTTATTTGATGACTGTACAAAATCTATTGTATTTATTCATTGTAATTTGGACCAAATATTCCTTTTGTAAAGATTATACGGTACTTTTCAAAAGAGGTGGTCAATAAACGTATCTATCTATCTATCTATCTATCTATCTATCTATCTAAATTTATGTTTTTTACTATTTTTTACTGTTTTATTATTCGTAGGCTGGGAAATAAATTATTTTTAATAATTAGATAATGAAATTTTTTTTTTTAATAAAAAAAATTAAATACTGAAATCTTTTTTTTTATTTTAATATTTTTGCATATACTCATAAAATAAAATAATAATTTATAAAAAAAAAACGCGATACAGTGAGAACACGAACCAAGAAACGCGAATAACCGGGGAACACTGTATATAACTCACAGTACTGCATCATGTGAAATACTGTCCGATAGCGTACAATGTATTGGGGTCGCACCTACGTGAGCTGGCATATATATTAAAATTTCCAGTAGTTTCATGATTTTATTGATAAAAAAACCTATTTCTTAGCCTAAGAATAATAAACCAGTAAAATATAGTAAAAAAACATAAATACTAAAAGTATTGCACCATGTAAAATACGATATCGGTATCAGCGTTTCGGACAAAGGCTTGCACCTACGTGAGATAGTTCATGGAATGCTATTGGCTGAAAGAGTGAGAGATCTGTATCATGGGGTCTGATTGGCTTTTTCATTGAAGTTTGGTTCTCCCACCATCTTCCATTGTCTAGCCTCACTCGTTCAGTCTAACTCACGTGTGCGCCGTTCACGTTGTGCTTGCGATTTATTTTCTTCACTTTTTCAACCTCTGCAATGCCTCCCAAGCATCCTTCATCTTCTAAGGCTTCTGGTAGTGAGCCTAAGCGGCAAAGGAAGATGTTAACCATAACAGATAAGGTGAAACTCTCAGATATGTCGGCTGCTATTTTGGCCTCAATGAATAACAGCCATAAAGCTGTTATTGGCTGCGGAATAATTTCCTCTGGCGTCTACAAACTCATTACCACCTCATTCACGGTAAGTATACCTATCACGTACATATAAATTTACGTTGCATGCTGTTATTTATAAAGTAAGGGGTGGTTTTTTAACAGTGCAGGGACGGTTTATACAGTAAACGTAAAAATAATTGTAAAATACCTATGTACATGAGTATGTCATATAAATTTACGCTTGCATGCTGTTATTTATGAAGTAAAGGGTGGTTTGTTAACAGTACAGGGAGGGTTTATACAGTTTATACAGTGCAAACATAAAAATAATTTAAAATATTTATGTACATATAGGGTGATCCTACTCCGCGAAATTCCTGTCTCGCACCGGGTTCCGGAACCAAACCTTCGCGATATTCGAAGGAACACTGTATACATATATATAAATATATATATATATATATATATATATATATATATATATATATATATATATATATATATATATATATATATATATATATATATCCTTCGCTGGATCGCGTTTCTTGGCTAGCGTTTTCATTGTACCAAGATTTTTTTTGGCAAATGTTTTTTTTTTTTTTTTTTGGTATATGCAAAAATATTAAAATATTAAAAAAAAAAATTTCAGTATTTTCATTTTTTTTATTGAAGAAAGACATTTCAGTATCTAATTGATAAAAAAAAATTTATTTCCCAGCTTACGAATAAAACAGTAAAAAATAGCAAAAAACATAAATTTAGATATACGTACAGTACAATATTACTCACAGTACTGCAGCATGCGAAATAGTGTCCAATAGCGTACAATGTACTGGGGTCGCAGCTACGTGAGCTAGCATATACTGTATATTTATATTTCCAGTAGTTTCATGATGTTATTGATAAAAAAAGTATTTCTTAGCCTAAGAATAATAAAACAGTAAAAAATTGTAAAAACCATAAATACTAACAGTATTGCAACATGTAAAATACGATACCGCTATCAGCGTTTCGGACAAAGGCTCGCACCTACGCGAGATAGTGTCCGATATCGTACAATGTATTGGGGTCGCACCTACGTGAGCTAGCATATATATTAAAATTTCCAGTAGTTTCATGATTTTATTGATAAAAAAACATATTTCTTAGCCTAAGAATAATAAAACAGTAAAAAATAGTAAAAAACATAAATACTAACAGTATTGCAACATGTAAAATACGATACCGCTATCAGCGTTTCGGACAAAGGCTTCCACCATCTTCCATTGTCTCGCCTCACTCGTTCAGTCTAACTCACGTGTGCGTCGTTCACGTTGTGCTTATTAATCCGTTTTGCTTGTGACTTTTTTACTCGCATATTTTAACCTTTGCAATGCCTCCCAAACATCCTTCATCTTCTAAGGCTTCTTGTAGTGAGCCTAAGCGGCAAAGGGAAATGTTAACCATAACAGATAAGGTAAGTTCACCTATCACGTACATATAAATTTACGTTGCATGCTGTTATTTATAAAGTAAAGGGTGGATTTTTAACAGTGCAGTTAGGGTTTATACAGTAAACGTAAAAATAATTGTAAAATACCTATGTACATGAGTATGTCATATAAATTTACGCTTGCATGCTGTTATTTATGAAGTAAAGGGTGGTTTGTTAACAGTACAGGGAGGGTTTATACAGTTTATACGGTGTAAACATAAAAATAAATTAAAATATCTATGTACATATAGGCTGATCCTACTCCGCGATTTTCCTGTCTCGGGCCGGGTCCAGGAACCGAACCTTCGCGATAATTGAAGGAACACTGTATATACTGTGTGCGTGTATAGTATATATATATATATATATATATATCATATATATATATATATATATATATATATATATATATATATATATATATATATATATATATATATATATATATATATATATATATATATATATATATATATATATATATATATATATATATATATATATATATATATATATATATATATATATATATATATATATATATATATATATATATATATATATATATATATATATATATATATATATATATATATATATATATATATATATATATATATATATATATATATATATAATATGAACACTGATCCAATATTCACTTACAAACTCTACAAAACAAACCATGGTAAAATATGTCTCATCAAACGTGGCATCATCTTGCAGAAAATTATCAAACCAAGTAGATATTTACATATACCTGTATTACCTTTTTCTTTCTCTTTCTCATCAGTGTGACCTGGAAGGATATGTAGCAGACGTCCCTTAAACGTTGTGCCATCTAATGCCGTCATTGCTCTTACAGAATGCTCAGGGAACATGAATGTGACAGTCGCAAAACCTTTCGGACGTCTCGTAAGCTTACATATTGGAAGATCGATATCTGCTATTTTACCTATAAAACCAAGATATTAAAAATTACATATGGATTATTAGAAAATAGTTTCTCCAAACAGCAGCTAAGTATATATGAAGAAAGACATACTAGTTATAAAAAAATACGTTTTTCCATTTCATGAATTAGTTTTACAGACACTTATGATCAGTCTGTCTCATTTTCACCCTAATTGTATTAGACTTGTTATATGACACCATATACTGCTGAAAAGAGCAGGGTGGCCACAACTGGAGAAAAAAAAAAAAAAAGAGAGAAAAGGCTTTACTAGATATACTCATCTTCACCCCTTCCATCAACTGTGATAACGAAAATAAAATTTTAAGAGGTTGAGACTGTCAACTCCTTGCTTTCCTATCCCTTTTAGTAGCCTCTTTTGATACAAAAGGAAAAAGATTTGCATATTTCTGATATACCACCACCAGGGTTAATTCTGCATGTAATAAGTACATTGACTAAGATTTTGGCTGGAGTTCTTCTACTAGACTACCCTCTGCTGATATGAAACATCAGCTAAAGAGAATTCCACACAAAGATAGTACTGTACAGGTACAAGCTACAAATGGAGAGGGGCATTTTCTATCCAAGTGAGGAGTTGTGCTTCCTCTGCTTAACAGAGTTCAGTAATATACACCATCCGTGATTGTCAATCTTAAAAATGTAACAGTGACAAAGGAAACATGAACTAAAGTCTTACTAGTCTAAAAATAATCATCACTCATACCTTTGCCTTTGCCATATAATGAAACCAAATAAACAGTGAAAAAATACGGAATTAACATATTTTTATGGCTACACAACCTTAACTTTGAAGATATATGGGTGTATCATCCTCACCGTATTTATCAAACAGGTTCCTTAAGTCATCTTCAGTGACTGAATACCATAAATTTCGTACAAAGAGTTTTCCAGTCTCAGCAACAGGTTCTGTCTTTTTAATTTTTTCTTCCGCGGCACTCCAAGGGGCATTTTCTTTGCCATGAGAGCTGCCTTCTTCTGTAACAGGTTCTTCATATTTTGACACTCTTACCCTGGCTCCATCTATAATCGACATAAGAGAATTAATCCTTCAGATACATTTTGTGCAGTATTACAAAATGGTAGGAATCTAATTTTTTATCAAGCGAGTACGGTAATAGCAGAATGAATGTGAACAAATACACATACTTGACGCAGAGTAAAAGAATGTCTATAAACTACATTATTTTTCTTTTCTATTTTGCCAACTCTGATAAATAATGCAGATGGCATTAGCTAATAATGAAATACACAAAAAATGAGAATAAAACACTCATAAGAACACAAACCTCTGATGTGGGGCACACACCCCACATGGGACAATTTGATTTTTAAGGGGGCCAATTCAAGAATGTGTTCTTAAGTGAATTTTTTTCTAGTGAGTCTGTGTAAGCGTGAGTGTGTGAGCTAGTTAATACATATGGTGCATATACAGTATGCATATATATAAATATTTGTGCATATGCATATACAGTGTTACCCCGGTTATTCGCGCTTCTTGGTTCGCGTTCTCACTCTATCGCGGTTTTTTTTTGGATAAATTATTATTTTATTTTATGGGTATACGCAAAAATATTAAAATATTGAAAAAAAGAATTTTCAGTATTTTAATTTTTTTTTTTAATTTACGTTGCGTGCTGTTATTTATAATGTAAAGGGTGTTTTTTTAACAGTGCAGGGAGGGTTTATACAGTTCGTAAACGAAAAAATAATTGTAAATGAGTATGTGTCACGTCATCATCACCTCATTCACCGTAATTTTATCTATCACTTTCATAAAAAATTACGTTGCTTGCTGTTATTTATAATGTAAAGGGTGTTTTTTTAACAGTGCAGGGAGGGTTTATACACTACGTAAACGAAAAAATAATTGTAAATGAGTATGTCACGTCATTATCACCTCATTCACCGTAATTTTATCTATCACTTTCATAAAAATTTACGTTGCTTGCTGTTATTTATAATGTAAAGGGTGTTTTTTTAACAGTGCAGGGAGGGTTTATACACTACGTAAACGAAAAAATAATTGTACATGAGTATGTATGTCACGTCATTATCACCTCATTCACCGTAATTTTATCTATCACTTTCATAAAAATTTACGTTGCTTGCTATTATTTATGATGTAAAGGGTGTTTTTTTTTAACAGTGCAGGGAGGGTTTATACAGTACGTAAACGAAAAAATAATTGTAAATGAGTATGTATGTCACGTCATTATCACCTCATTCACCGTAATTTTATCTATCACTTTCATAAAAATTTACGTTGCTTGCTGTTATTTATAATGTAAAGGGTGTTTTTTTAACAGTGCAGGGAGGGTTTATACAGTACGTAAACGAAAAAATAATTGTAAATGAGTATGTATGTCACGTCATTATCACCTCATTCACCGTAATTTTATCTATCACTTTCATAAAAATTTACGTTGCTTGCTGTTATTTATAATGCAAAGGGTGTCTTTTTTTTAACAGTGCAGGGAGGGTTTATACAGTACGTAAACGAAAAAATAATTGTAAATAAGTATGTATGTCACATCATTATCACCTCATTCACCGTAATTTTATCTATCACTTTCATAAAAATTTACGTTGCTTGCTGTTATTTATAATGCAAAGGGTGCTTTTTTAACAGTGCAGGGAGGGTTTATACAGTACGTAAACGAAAAAATAATTGTAAATGAGTATGTATGTCACGTCATTATCACCTCATTCACCGTAATTTTATCTATCACTTTCATAAAAATTTACGTTGCTTGCTGTTATTTATAATGTAAAGGGTGTTTTTTTTTAACAGTGCAGGGAGGGTTTATACAGTACGTAAACGAAAAAATAATTGTAAATGAGTATGTATGTCACGTCATTATCACCTCATTCACCGTAATTTTATCTATCACTTTCATAAAAATTTACGTTGCTTGCTGTTATTTATAATGTAAAGGGCGTTTTTTAACAGTGCAGGGAGGGTTTATACAGTACGTAAACAAAAAAATAATTGTAAATGAGTATGTATGTCACGTCATTATCACCTCATTCACCGTACTTTTATCTATCACTTTCATAAAAATTTACGTTGCTTGCTGTTATTTATAATGTAAAGGGTGTTTTTTCAACAGTGCAGGGAGGGTTTATACAGTACGTAAACGAAAAAATAATTGTAAATGAGTATGTATGTCACGTCATCATCACATTCACGGAAAGTTTTCCTATCACTTTCATAAAAATTTACGTTGCTTGCTGTTATCTATAATGTTAAGGGTGTTTTTTTTAACAGTGCAGGGAGGGTTTATACAGTACATAAACGAAAAAATAATTGTAAATGAGTATGTATGTCACGTCATTATCACCTCATTCACTGTAATTTTATCTATCACTTTCATAAAAATTTACGTTGCTTGCTGTTATTTATAATGTAAAGGGTGTTTTTTTAACAGTGCAGGGAGGATTTATACAGTGTAAACGTAAAAATATATTAAAATATCTATGTACATATAGGCGGATCCTACTTCGCGGATTTCCTGGTTCGCGGCGGATCCCGGAACCGAACTACCACGATAAGTAAGACAACACTGTACATATCTAATTGGTCCTCAAGGTACTTTCCGCCTCCCCACACTCGAGGGTATATGTTATGGCGAGCATCAGGATTTTAGAGATGTTTAGGTGGGGCATGGCCAAAAAGAAACATAAACAAACGAGAAACTTACTCAAGAAACTCTTATTCTTCTGAAGAGCTCGTCTCATTTCTCTTTCAGTCTTGAATCCAACGTAGGCAACATATTTATGCTTAGGTGGAATTCTTAAACTCTTGCACTTTAGAGGCTTAAGAAAATCCTTAATGCTTTGTTTGGTAAATGTGACTTTGCCCTTCTGTCTTATTTTGCATCTCTCTTTAGTGCGAATGACTAATGTGTAGCGTTCTTCCATCCCCTGACATATGAAGATATCATCAATGTGCAAACAAGTTTGCATACATAAAAATTAATATACAGTATCTATACATCCAAAAGATAGAAAATTCGAGAATTTCACATCCATGTTCCCTGTGAGTCATGAAAAACCTACTAAATGAGATAAGAAATTAAGGGCTGTGATGTCTTTCATCCATAAAATTATTTTCAGCCACAAAAGTTGACAGAATGGGTGAGGATGCAAAGGCTATGATGACGACACATTGTTTTACTTCTCTTTATCTGCACTCGCTACCTACTTGGCTTCCGAAAAGTATGGGGTTACACTGTAAAACTAGTCTGGACAAGAAATGGGATGCACAGTCCTTATTTTCTCCCAAAAAGTATCAACAATTGACAAGTTTTAAAGAGAAGAAAATAAGCATATGAACATATAAAATTTAATCCTCATTTTGTGTCACTAGTAGTCCCCATCATAGGAGTGGACACAGCTAGACTGGTGCTAGCGAATCAATACTAAATGCCCTTCCTAACACAACGTCACGGACTCAATCGTGGGTCTGTCACCTCCCGAGTAGAGTAGTCTAGCTACTACACTACAGCGGTCACTGAACTTATAAACATATAATAAATATATTATATAAGGAGTCAAATTCTTACAATAGCTAAACAAAAGAAAGCATTTAGTCTACGTATCATACCAGTAAAAGCTTTCTCTTCCCTTTACTGCTAGCATCTTCTGCTGTGGAAGACACCTTCAGACTCTTCAAATACTGAAATATAAAATAAATATGAAACTGAGATGTTATCACACATTGATGTATCTTAATAAGGGATTCCAGTCTAACAGAGAGACAGAAAGATTTCAAATTTGGTCTAAAATTTAGTTGCCAAAAATACAAAAATGAATTTTATATACTGAATGAATGAGTGAAATTCAAAATTTAGTAAGAAAAAAAAAATTATTGACGAAAAATTAATAGTATATTTTAAATATTTACCCAAAGAAGGAGTGGAATTCAAAGATTTTAATGTTATCTTCTGCATATTTTTAATATTTTAATTTTTTTATTAATATTTGAAATTTCATCTAAAGCAAGATAAAAATATTGGACTATTAAAATATTTTCTACTCTGAATATAATCTAAAAACTAAATAAATATCAAACACAAGAGGAAAACTCTTCTATGGCCATTAAATAAATCAAGCACTACATTCAATATATTGAATAACTGATTATACTTACATCCAAATCAGAAATTTCTTTCTTATGGGCAATCTTTACATCAACTTCATCTTGATTATTGCTGTCTTCATCATCTGTAATAGTTCCACTGTCTGTGCCTGGAGTCTGCATCACTAATCCATCATCTAAATTTCTTTTACTAGAGTTGACGAAATCTTTAAATTCCGGATCATCTTGATACGCTTGCAAATATTCATCACCATATTTCAACTCTTTCTTTTTCTTCTTCTTACTCTTTTCATTCTTGGATGTTGGAGACTTGCTATCATCCTTCATTTTTTCCTTTAAAGCTTGCTTCTTCACCTTATTTTTTTCCCTCCAAGTACGGGGTTTGTCTGTACTTTCTGAAAAAAATTATTTAAATCATTTCTTCATCTTAGGCTTTAATTAATAATAGGTATTTGAGGACTGCTGCAGCGTAACAGTAGAGTGCTCAACTAAGGAGGTGACAAGATTGCATTCAAGCCCAGGGTGGGGCATTAGGAAGAGCAATCAGCTTTAGCTTGTTTGTGTCCACCCCCAAATGGGGACTAAGAGAGATAAATAACAAATATAAAAATATATGCATTACATCATATCTACCTGAACTTAGCAGGGTTGCAACATCTGCAGGATAGATACCTCAGCTCATCATCATTTCCTCTACCTGTTGTTTTGTGGTGAGTAAACAAAACAGGGAGGGAGGGGTTACCAACCCCTGTTCCCCTATCCCATTTAGTAGGCTCTGCTACACACAGGCGTTTACCAAGCTTTAATTTTCTGCAACCCTACTGTTCCAGAGTCATTAGCAATCTTGAAGGCAGTGCACTTTTGCATACTGTACATATACAGTATTCTGTTCCCAAATTCTCCATACTGCTGTTTGTCCAAATAATGGATGTCTAAATTTTCCATGCTTTTCTCACTGTGCTCAAAGGGGCATATGTAAATGTCCCTTTAGAGCAGGACAACATGGCAAAGGGATTATCTTCTGCTCTTGTTAGAACATGACTGAGGAGCATCCATGAGTTTACTCCATACTTCTAAGAAGTAACATGGAGTCGCAGATGATAAATAAAATTGGAAAATCACATAAAAAGATATATAACAATGATATTGAGTATTCTTACAGAGCTCTGCTCAAAATTTTAACAAATCTCCACTATCTTAAGCACAGTCATTTTCCGATTAATATTCAGTGTCTAACAGCTTTGTCAAATGATATATGCTAAACTAATAAGATTATTTTAGACAGCTAAACAAGCAAATCAAAAGCAAGAACTTGCAAAACACTTACTCAGATCTTGACAGACCTCTACATTTATTTTAGCTTGTCTAATAAATGAATTATTAAAATAGCTGCAAGCCTCTCTACAAGCTTCTTCACTTTCGAAACCAACAAATCCATATCTTCGAAATTCTCCATTCTTGTATATAAGCTTGACATCTGTCACTGTGCCCTTCTGGGAAAAATGTTTCTTCAGGTCTTCAGCAGATATCTAGAAAGACAAAAATCAGTTTCAATGTATTATTATGCAAGCTTATATACTGTAAATTTGAATTACTGGAGAGATTTGATATCAAAATCACTCAGTAATAGTCTACATTATCAAAACCTAACACTGGATCATACCCCAAATGACAATATGATATTGTACTGCAGTTTAAAATAATAATTAAACATAGTCAAATGGCTTAAAAACAAATATTCTTCACTGTATCAAAATACCCATCTGGTTGTTGTTGTTGACTTTCCCTAAGCTACCTAGCCGAACAGCTCTGAGTCTCTTAAGAAGGCCACAGTGGATCCCAGTCTTTCTAGTATGTTATGTTGTTGGCATAAGTGGGTGTGTAGTGTAGGCCTAGTCTTCCACCGTGTGTCTGATTGCATGAGATGGCGTGCTACATCCTAGACACGTATTATTGACGGAGTCCTCCAGCCTCTCCTGATAGCTCAAAAGGGGCTGGATGATGCATACATTGCAGCCTGGCCAGGTGGACTCTGTCCTCAAGGGGAGGGGAGGATTCAGAACAATGTATATCAGGAGTATATGTATGCAGCTGTGAGTTGTCACCGAGTGATTGAATGGGATGGCGAATTACCTGGGTATAGCTATGATTGCAGAGGCTGGTTTGGATTGGATGTGGAGGAAGAGATAGCAGTATTCGTGTGATATCGTGTGAAAGATGTTGTCTTAATATTCCTTGGTGTGTATGTGCGTTTGCATGTGTCTGGGTGATTTGCCATGAAGTGCCAATACTTGCTGTACTCTCTTAGGAAAATCTCATGAACTACATTGTGGTTTACCTTCAGTTAAGAAAACAGTTGGCAATATGCATTATCGTTTTTTTAGTAAATTTAGGTATTTTACCAAAGTTCTGTACCTTTATTTCACTAGACAGGGGCGTGATAAGAACATAAGAACATAAGAATAGGGGACACTGCAACATGCCTACTGGCACACACGAGGCAGCTCCATTTTTGAATGATATTTTCAGCATGTCTAACCCATTCTATTCTACTCTACTTATTTATTCTATTTTTCTTTTTATGATTTTTCTAATAAGAACTAACCTATTCATACCCACCCTACCTCTGTCATATGTCTATCTAATCTACATTTGAAGGTGTCTAAGGTATTGGCATTTACTATCCTACTAGGAAGCCTGTTCCATGCATAAGCTACTCTATTACCAAACCAATTTTTACCAATATCCCTTTTGAACCCAAATTTATCAAGCTTAAATCCATTATTATGAGTTCCGGTTTGATCATGAATTTTAAAACTTTATTACAGTAATATCACCCTTGTAAATCCCTTTAAACCATTTATATACTTCAATCATATCCCCCCTAACTCTGCGCCTCTGGGGGAGAATGTAGATTAAGTTTTTTAATCTGTCCTCATATGGTAGATTTCTGATATTGTGTATCATCTTGGTCATTCTTCGCTGCACTCTCTCCAAGGATTCAATTTCCATCCTATAATAGGGTGACCAGAATTGCAAAGCATAATCTAAATGGGGCCTAACTAATGCAAGATAGAGCTGTAAAATAACTTTTTCCGTCCTACTGCAAACACTTCTTGAGATAAATCCTAAAATTCTCTTTGCTTTATTTCTGACTGCTGTACATTGCTCTCTTGGCTTAAGATTACTACTCACAAGAACTCCCAAATCCCTTTCACACTGAGAGCTCATGATTTCATGGTAATTTAGCATATAACTCGTATAGTCTTTTATAGTACCCATTTTAACTACTTTACATTTTTCAACATTAAATTCCATTTGCCATTTGTCCGACCATTCATATAATTTATTTAGATCTTCCTGTAAAGCATGAATGTCTTCTTTTCCATTTATAATTCTACCTATTTTAGTGTCATCTGCGAATTTACTTAGGTTACTACTGATATCCGAATCCAAATCATTCAGATATACGATGAATAATAGGGGACCAAGTACCGGGCCTTGTGGTACCCCGCTAGTAACCGAGCCCCACTCCGATTTCTCTTCATTTATGCAAACCCTCTGTTTTCTTTCATTTAACCATTCTTTGATCCATCTGAGAACAGCTCCTCCTATACCATGAACTTCCAGCTTTTTAACTCATCTTTTGTGAGGAACTCTATCAAAAGCCTTGCTAAAATTTAGATATATTGTATCATATTCTTTGCCACAATCTACTGCCTCGTAAACTTCTGAATAAAAAGACAGCAAGTTTGTAAGGCACGAAAAAACCCTCAGAAACCCGTGTTGTGAAAGTTTTATCAGTCTGTGCAATTCTAGATGTGCCCTTATTTTATTTGTGATGATGGATTCTAGAATCTTACCCACTGTTGACGTTAAACTTACCGGCCTATAATTATTCTTTTTAACTCGTTCTCCTTTTTTAAATATTGGTACCACATCTGCCAATTTCCACTCCATGGGTACCGATCCTAATTTTATTGAATTATTAAATAATGCAGTTAGTGGACAACTAAGCTCTTCCTTGCATTCCTTTAATATTCTAGCATATATTCCATCAGGTCCCGGAGATTTATGAGCCTTTAATTTATCTATTTCTTTTATTACCTCCTCTCGCGTAATATTTATTGAACTAAGTATATTATCTAATACTGCGTACAAAATGTGGTAATACTGCAGGTATATACTTATTTTCACACGCCTAGAGCGAGATAATATGAAAGAAAAAACAATGGTCATCTAAAATACATAATTACAATCATCAAATCGTCCCTCGACAGGGGGTGAATTAACATAAGCTATAATTCTGAATATCATCATTTTTCCCTAAATGTGGGATGTATGAAAGTAAATACTTAGCCCCCACACCTTACTCACTTTGCTGGGTAGGTTTTTCACAATCACACGCGACATTTTTCTTTCTAAAGGCAGTAGGATTTCGTGTTACTAATCCGCACGTTGTTCATGCTCTTGAAATTCTACGAGTCTGAATAAGAAAGCTGTAATGTATCTAAAACAAATTAAATCTTTAAGTACAATATTGCAAGTGTTTCGGCTTTATTCAAATATTTTTATTCATCAATTTATATTTTTATTATATTTTGAATAATTATTATGGTAATTTTGAGCTTTTTCGAGAAATTCATTGGATCTTAATATAAATAAAAGAACCATTACTACATTTGGTGAGGTAGAATCGTGCTTTATTTACATCTACGTAATCTTCTTAGAGAGAGAGAGAGAGAGAGAGAGAGAGAGAGAGAGAGAGAGAGAGGATTCGGAATCAAACTGTCTTTTCTGCTAAATTATATCTTGATAGATTCTTGTCTAATTTTTTTATTCCTAATTTTGAGTGCAATTTTAAGGGAATTAGTTTTATTTAATGGGTGCATTACAAGCAATAAATAAGAAATTCAGGAACTGGTGTAGCCAGCCAGCTCAAGTAGGTGCAGGCCGCAAACTTGGATATATGGAAAGGATTGATTCCATTTTGCAGTGTCTGTCTTCTCTTAGCGCCGCCTAACAACTCATCAGGCAAAATGAGTGAGCATGTGCAATTGACCAGCTACATATAGAACTAACAACTCAAGGAGCTCAGACAAACCATTAGGCAGACATATGCCTATCCTGAATAAGTTTTTTCTTTATTTTTCACATGACAGCAGCAAGATGGGTGTTTGTCCTCACTGAAGGCCGAGCTCATACTGTTCCACATCTGATACCACACTTCTATTGGTGTACTCACTAAATCGGTCGAGTTAATTGAAGCTATTTAACAGCAACGTCTCTACCCTTCTTTTTTTCTACAACAGACTCTGGAGTAAGCCCCAACCCCCCACTGTGTTGCCCAGCCACAGCAGTAATCTCCCCAGGAAACAGCTTAATCTCTCTTGCCTGGACGGGGCTCGATCTGTCGACATCGCGAATGCGAGGCCAGAGCGTTACCTCTGCACTAGCCAGGAGGCTAGGATGGATGCCCTCCCAAGCTCCCCACGGTGGTCTCGATCGCTGGTCTATCACCTCCGGATTCGAGACTCTGACCATTCGGCTGTTGTGGTTCCCTGTAACAACCTTTTCACCATGATGCTGGTCCTAAGCCCGGCTAAATGGAGAGGTTTGATGTTAGGAAGGCCATTAGGCCATAAAATTTTCTGAGAAAATTAAATATTAGTCGCAAGGCAAAAGACTGGAATAAACAAGAATATGGTTCGTAAAAGATATTTTTCTACCGATGTTGACTCCAGAAAAAAGAATGCCAGTCATATACAACTTAAGTAAAGTATTGTATTTATATTAAAATGATAGGTGCCCGGGCCAGACGAGGGCAATTTTCTTTGTCCGACCCGGTGTCACACTCATGGAAAATCTGTGGGAGAGACATAAAAGTACCAATGCATTCCCAGAATATCGTCAAAAGACTACTGTATGTGAAATCCCTGGAGATGAGGGAGAAAGAACTCATTAATTGCAATCCCTGTTTGATGCAAAAACCGACTAAGAGTCAAAAGAGCGTCAAAGGTTATTAATCCAATCTATCGTATAATTATTTTTTTTCAAAGGACATTGATTGGTGGGGTGAAATCAGTTCCTTCACTTCGCCCCCATTTCATCAAGTTTTTTGACAGAGGAACATGAGAGTGATATTCTTGTGCCCCATCCTATTGGAGGAAAGAAGAAAATGAAGATTATGAGAAAGAGAGATATAAACTGGTTATCAGTATAAAGTTGCAGGGAGCCAGAAACTCTCCTATAGGCATTACAATTGTGAAAATAAAATGATCCATATTAAAGTTACATTAAGCTTTCCTTTTAGTGCCGCGAGGGGTAAGATACCTCCTCTGTGTTCCTCTGCATGGTAAAAGTCCCCTAAATTGGGCAGAGCAATAGAACTAGGAATCTCCTCCTGTGTATTTTGCTCTCAAGAAGAGCCTAGTATTTGCTTTGACTCAGCCCCCCCTCCCCCGGCAATGGGATTATGTCTTTTGTATTTAGATAGACAGATTATTATAATTAATAGTAGTAGTAGTAGTAGTAGTAGTAGTAGTAGTAGTAGTAGTAGTAGTTACTGTAGCTCAAGCGGTATCGTCCGTGACTTTGAGGCGTCAGGTCAAGGGTTCGGGCCCTATCATGGTCTGAGGTTAGCAAGGGCATGCACTCAGGATAACGATTATATCTGCCAAAACAAGTCCCTTGCAAGATGGCAACCGTCCAAGCCCTTGGTAGAAAAGGGAGTCAGTGACGTAAAACCGGAACAACAACAACAACATTGATTGATGGAGTGAGACTGAAGATGACGTGATATAGCCCTGCTATTTTCCCCTTTTGTTTAGTTGTGGCTACCCAACTGGCTTTAGCAAGGAATGGCATCATGATGACAGAAATTAAAGAATTTAGTTCTGGTATAGTGTTAAGGTATAACAAGGCACATATTTCATTCTCTGAAAAAGAGAAGTATTACACAAAATAACAACAGTGTGTACAACACTTTTCTAATGCATTTACATTCCAGAAATTGTATATTCTAGGAATAGAGTGATATACTTTCGACATCATGCACATGCCTGTGTGGTGTCATCTGCAGAAATATTGTTTTGTGTCATTACTTTTAAATGTCTCTTTTTTTTTACCTTTTATTCATGTACTTGACTAACGCTATAGTGCGCAATAAAGTAATCAGAAAACGCACTTCGTAAAAGCCTTTGTTTGAAATAAAAAGAAATATTTTTATATACATTATCCTAGCAATGCACTTCCTTTGGATATCCTGCAATGCTGAGAAACATCTCATGAAGACCATCTGTTTATGTATTATTATGATTAGAGTATAAATTTATATATATATATATATATATATATATATATATATATATATATATATATATATATATATATATATATATATATATATATATATATATATATATATATATATATATATATATATAAACAGAGATGATTTCTGTCGGGTATGGCACATGACTGAAAAAGTTTCCACCATAATCGGCATTAACCTCCATGAGGCAACTGAGTAGCAACGACCCCGTACAAACATGGCAAGAGCTGTTGAAGAAGAAGAAGAAGAAGAAGAAGAAGAAGAAGAAGAAGAAGAAGAAGAAGAAGAAGAAGAAGAAGAAGAAGAAGAAGAAGAAGAAGAAGAAGATACGTTTTTCAAAGTTATTAGAAAACGTAAATATCTTAATATCACCAGAATCTCAGAGAGAGAAGGTAGTAGTGTCCCTATTTTCGTAGGTTTTCTCAAGTATGCAGGAGCAGTAACTAAACCAACAGAAATGTAGCGATAAAGGTGAAACAGTATCTGCACTAGAGATGGCCCCGATGAGGACACTAACACCCGATACGGAATGGAAAAATAAAAAGAGAATCAGTCTGCTTGTTTCAAACCTACGATATTAAACGGGATTTCCTTTTGATACGAGGTCTTCTTCTTCTTCTTCTTCTTCTTCTTCTCAGATATTCAAGATTTGAAGTATTCAGTAAGTGGTTATCGTTGACGCAGGATACAAGCCTGACAAATCTTCGGAATTGGAGTTCAGCGAAGAGATTGATGTATCAAATCCAAGGAAGACAGTGACAGAGACAATTTTACGTTTCATGCGTCACTATTTGCCCTCATTTGGGGTGGACACAGAAGGAATGAAGGTGGGGAATTCATGTCTGATCCCTTCTTATCACCCCGGCTTGGATTCGAACTCGGGACCGTCACCTCCCAAGTCGATCATTCTACCGCTCTGTCACGGCGGATACAAGTGTGTGTGTGCGTATATATATATATATATATATATATATATATATATATATATATATATATATATATATATATATATATATATATATATATATATATATATATATATATATATATTATATATATATATATATATATATATATATACTGTATATGAATCGTATTATACCCCGACCGGGATTCGAACCTAAGACACAAATTACTGTCCCAACAGTATATATATATATATATATATATATATATATATATATATATATATATATATATATATATATATATATATATATATATATATATATATATATATATATATATATATATATATATATATGATATCTAATATCCACCTTCAGTTTATATTTACCAGAAAGATTCAGCATCTCTGCGAAGTTTCCAGAGTTGCTGGAGGATGGACCCCAAGCATCCTTATTTACCTAATTGTATTTACCTAATTGTGTTTACGGGAAAGAGCCCAAAGCTCGTATCTTCCCGTCTCCTCATCGATTCCATTTTATACTTAGTCATACTTATCATACCTGTCCTTAAAACTATGGATTGAGATAGCATTAACTACCTCCTCGCTTAGCCAATTCCAATTATCAACTACTTTTACACTGAAAAAGTATTTCCTTACATCCTGCAAACAAGTTTTCTTACGAAGCTTCAAACTATGACCTCTAGTTCTAGAGCCAGCCAAATCAAAATATCGATCCCTATCCACTCTATCATAACCATGAAGGAATTTAAAGACTGTCACCATATCCCCCCCTCAATCTTCTAGCTTCGAGTGATGGTAAGTCTAATTCCCTCAGCCTCTCATCATAACTGAGATTGCGTATTTCTGGCACCAGTTTCGTGGCATGTCTTTGAACTTTTTCAAGCTTAGCTATGTGCTTTTTCAAGTGTGGATTCCAAAAGGGGGCTGCATATTCGAGGTTTGGCCTCACATAGGTTACATAAATATTTCTGAACTTTTCCTTGTCCATGTGCCTGAAGACTACCCTTACATTTGATAAGAATGCATATGCTGCCCTTACTATGCCATTTATATGAATTTCTGGAGACAGATCTGCCAGTATGTTTACTCCTAGATCTCTCTCATTTTCTGTCTCTTGAAGTTGTACTCCAGCCACCGAGTAGTCAAGCTTGGGCCTTCTTGCACTGTACCCATTCTCAATACCTTACATTTTGAAGTATTGAATTTCATTATCCACTTTTCTGACCACTCATGCAGATTATTTAGATCCTCCTGAAACGTTCTCTACCATTGTTCTCGTTTTTTACTTTCTTCACAATATTTGCATCATCTGCAAACATATTCATGAATGAATTTACAGACTCTCGTAGGTCATTTACATATACAAGGAACAAAAGTGGCCCTAAAACTGAACCCTGTGGAACTCCACTACTAAATTTTCTCCATTCAGACACTGAGCGTCTTACTCTAACCCTCTGTTCCCTTCCTTCTAAGTATGTTTTTATCCATTCCAAAACATTTTCACCTATTCTAGCCATTGCTTGCAGCTTCCTAATAAGTCTCCCATGTGGAACAGTGTCAAACGCTTTCTGGAAGTCTAGGAATATGCAATCTGCCCAGCCCTCTCTTTCCTGTAAGATTTGGCTTAACTCATCATAAAATTCTAATAAGTTTGTTACTGTTGATCTACCTTCTCTGAAGCCATGTTGCCTCACTGACAAAATGTTGAAGGATTCCAAGTGAAGAGAGATATGTTTCCTTAGTAGTTTCTACATAACTTTGCAAGCTATGCTGGTCAAGGAAACTGGTCTATAGTTCAGAGCCGCATCCCTCCTTCCCTTTTTGAAGATAGGTATCACATTTGCTTGTTTCCAGCATCTTGGAATCTCCCCTGACTCCAGTGAATTTTTAAATATGATACTTAGTGCCACTGATATTGAGTTTGCGCATTTTTTAAGCACATGAGGGGATATGTCATCAGGACCTGTAGCTTTATGAACATCTAAATCCATCAGCGCTTTGCATACCTCTGTGGCTGTAAGGTTGATGTTCTCTAATACCTGCCCTTGAGCTTCTATCTCTGCAATCTGAGGGGGTGGGGGTATTTCTTACTGTAAATACTGACTGAAACTCCTTGTTCAATTCTTTGCAGATCTCTTCATCCGTTTCAGTGATGCTTCCATCCACTCTCTTTAGCCTTAAAACCTGTTCTTTTACCTTCAATTTTCCTATGATAAAGCTGTGGAAAAGCTTTGGATTTTCTTTAGCCTTCCTGGTGATGTCCCTCTCATAGTCTCTCTCTGCCTCTCTCCTTTTACTTAGGTAGTCATTTCTTGCTCTTTTGTAGGTTTACCAGGCATTTATTGTTTTTCTCCTCCTATACCTTTTCCAGCATTTGTCTCTCCACTCCTTAGCTCTTTTACACCCATTATCGAACCATTTCTCTCTGGCATGAATTACACCTACTTTGATGACAGGTATGCAGCAATCTACTATCTTCCTGTATTTCTCACTAAAGATGTCATACATTTCGTGTACAGATTTCTTGTAAAATAAGGTTCTCCAGTCAATAACTGCAAAAAGCTCATTCAGTTTGATGTAATCTCCTTTCGGATAGTTCCTCCTCATGTCCTCAGTGCCTCTACTCTCAGGCAAAATATCTTCAATGATATACTCCATCAACAACACACAGTGGTCACTCTTTCCAATTGGTGGTTCATACTCAATTTTTTCAATATCCAACACATTATCTGTGAATACTAGATCAAGTAGTGATGGCTCATCCCCACCCCTGGCCCTCATTGGTTCCATTACATGTTGGTGTAGGAAATTCCCTTGTACGCAATCTAGGAATCTTGCCCCGAATGAGTCCTCACCACTGTGTGGGTCAAGATTTATCCAATCTATCTCTTTATGATTAAAATCTCCTATAATCAAAATCCTTTATTTTCTCTCCCGTGCCATGTTAACAACTGAGTTTATGACTTCAATAGTACCTATATGACTTTCCTCATAAACTTCTAGCCTATTCTGGTTCCTTGGTGGGTTATATACACCAGTTATTATAATGCTCTCTGACCCAGTATTTATGCGAGCAACAAGAAATTCCTTGAACTCACTTTCTATAGCCAAGTTTATTTCTTCAACTTGAATCCTTTCACTTATGAGCAGTGCTATCCCTCCACCAGTCCTCTCAAATCTTTCAAACCTTAATATTCTGTAGCCCTTCGGAAAAGCTGTGACACTGTTTATGTCCTCACTTAACTTAGTCTCTGTAATTGCTACTATATCTGATTTACTGTTGTGAATCCTATCTTTTAATTCTATTGCCTTACCAGCTAATCAATCAGCATTAGTGTATAACACTCTTAATGAGGCCCCATCCCCTGATCTTCTGTCATTATCTTCTTTATCTCCCCTTTGTCTGGAAGAACTCTGAAATGAAAATTTTTCTTCTCTTCTTCATTTCTTTCCTCATTTAACCTTCTTGCCTCTTGCAACAAGTTTTTTTTTTATTTTTCCCATCTCTTCCTGTGTTCTGTATCGTCTAATGAACACTTCTTTGAATTCTTGAAGGTCTTTTAGACTTTTTTTTCTCAACAATATTTCCCTACATGTTTCCCCTCTCTCAAAGGTTACTTTTGTTGGTCTTGGCTTTCCTTCCCTCGAATACTTACCTAGTTGGTGTATGTTTACAATATCCTCAGGACCACAAACTACTCCAAGCTTTCTTATCAGGTCTACAATCCTAGCTTTATTTTCTTCAAGTCTCCCCTGCCATGTTGGCTCCTGGGATTCGCTTATGCCTGAGATTACCACTGTCTTCTCTTTATCAAGTGCCTGTTTGATGAGTGGGTTTGCCCTTTCCATCACAACGTCTTTCATTTTTTCGATTACTGTCTCTTTATAGTCAACTGTTTGTATGTTTTCCAGTGCCACCACCTTTGCAGGCTCTTTTACTGCCACATTCCCCTTTAGTGCATCAGCAAAGGAAGTTTTCATGACATAATTTTCCATATTCAGCTCCTGGAACTCTTTTCTAAACTGTTCAATGTTTTCCTTAATCTGGACATTCCAAGCAGCAATCTCGTCTCTCTCAGAAGAGAGCAGTGAACTAACATCGAATTACTTTAGGTTGTCATTCAGCTGTTTGTTTTTATCTTCTTGTTTAGAAATTCTAGTTTCTAGTTCATTCTTTTCCCCTTCCAGCTTCTTTATTCTTTTTTCTAGTTCCTTTCTCTCCTGCCCTTGTGCTTTATTTGCTTCCTCCAAAGATCTTATTTCCTCTCTGAGTGTTTCATTCTCTTTCATTTCTCTATCCATTTTCCGAATTTTTTCATCAAGGCTTATAACCATTGCCTCTAAATTCTTGATTTTCTGTTTTAGTGTCCTAATGGCTACCCCTCCTCCCTACCCATGGGTGAGAGAGGTTTGGGACAGAGATGGCCTCATTTTTATGTTCTCCCTCTCACAGAATATAGAAAGAAGAAGAGAAAGAGAAAAAAAGAGAGAGAAAAACTTTTATTTAAGCTTCACACAGAATTTTTATATCCCCATATAAGTGCTATTTAGTGACTCAATTTATCTCTTCTCTGGTAACACACATCTTAACTTAAAAATTTTACTATGGTAATATGAGGATAAAAAGAAAAAGAAAAAAAATGTCATCCTCCAGCAACTCTGGAAACTTCGCAGAGATACTGAATCTTTCTGGTGAAGAGAAACTAAAGGTGGATATTAGATATTATATATAAACTCCATCCACTATCAACTTCATAATCATTTATATATATATATATATATATATATATATATATATATATATATATATATATATATATATATATATATATATATATATATATATATATATATATATATATATATATATATATATATATATATATATATATATATATATATATATATATATATATATATATATATATATATGTATATATATATATATATATATATATATATATATATATATATATATATATATATATATATATATATATATATATATATATATTTATAAATGTCCATATACCTAAAAGCGACTGAAAAAAAAGAAAACAAAAAAAAAACACACACACATACATATATATATATATATATATATATATATATATATATATATATATATATATATATATATATATATATATATATATATATATATATATATAACTCCCTTATATTGATTATAGTATTCGACATGAAATATATTCTAAACAGATAAAAATAAAGAGATAAGGAAAATAAGATAAGAAGAAGAAGGATAAGAAGAAGATTAGAAAAGAAAAGATACGTGCTTGTAGGAGAAGACAATGAAAATGATTCGGGTTGTGTTTTTGGCATTTCAGCTGATAACAAAAGGGATTAATGGCAAGTATCTATTTAATAATTGTTCTCTTGCTATGAAGGGAAACATAATTTCATGGGATTTTTCCTCTCTTTTTCACACATGTATGTTATTTACTACGACTGAAGGTATTAGGATGCAAATAGGACTGGTCCAGACAGTTCAAGTGCCTACATCTACACTGAATATTCTGGCGTATTCATTACACATCTCTTACTATTCCATTACATTTGACAAGTCACAACATTCCGTACATCTGTCTCTTTTACTTTCTTTTTCCACACATATGTCATTATTGATGGAAGGTTCACAACTAATGGCCCCTGGTACCCGGCATAGTGGGGTGCTAATAATCTCCGGGGATCGTGTTGTCTCCACCATTGGCTTGAGGGCAGACACGCCTGGTGGTAGTAATGGTTCTGCTCTTAACCTTGCACCTCCCAATAGATCTGCTTCTTTCACTCTTCACTATTCTAACATTCGTGGGCTGAACTCTAATCTTTCGTCTGTGGAACAGCAATTGGGCACTTTCCTCCCTAACCTCCTTCTCCTATCTGACACCCAGTTGTCTATACATGCTTCCACTGACCCATTCCAAATCTCTCACTATAATCTGTATACTCGTTTTCGTTCCAAAGGTGGGGTCTGTGCATACTGCAACACTAATGCTCCTACTGTGAGGCTCATGGACCTTGAATCTCCTGACTTCGATGTTCTTTGGCTTAAAATCTATCTTTCAACTACCACTATCTTCCTTTGCTTCTGCTATTGTTCTCCAAACTCCACCGAGTTTGTGTCTTTCTTTGAATATCTATCCTCATGCCATGAGTCCTTGTTATCTTCTCACCCACATGCCGAAGTTCTCTACATTGGAGACTTCAATGTACACCACAGTGAGTGGCTTCATTCTTCTCACACTGATGTGGGAGGAAGCGAGGCCCTTGCTTTTTCTATTACTCACGATCTGGAGCAAATTATCAAACATCCTACTCGCGTTCCTGATCGTCACAAACATGCTGCAAACACTCTTGACCTATTTTTTACTTCTAACCCTTCTAACTACTCTTATTCTGTACTTTCCCCTCTTGGTAAATCTGACCACTCTATGATCTCAGTCTCTTCCATTTTCGCTCCCCCACCACCAATCCCTCCTACTCAGCACCGCCTTTGGCGCTTTGAGCGTACCCAACGTGAAAATTTGTGTATGTTTCTCTTTGACTTCCCATGGGATGACTACTGCTTTCGGTCCCGCAACCCTGATCAGGTAGCTCTAAAAGTTGCCGAGATCATGACCGTGGGAATGGAGGCGTACATCCCCTCCTCTACAAAAACTTTTTCTCCCCCTAAAGCTTGGTTTGACTGTGCCTGCTCCATGGCTATCCAGGCTAGGAATCGGGCTCACCGATCTTACCTTGCCTCTTCTTCCGATTTAACTCGCTCTGCTTTTATTATAGCTAGGAATCGCTGTACTGCTCAGATTCGAAGGTCTAAGGCTTCCTTTATAAGAGGGAAAGTTGATGACCTTAACTCCTCTCCCACTGACAAATGCTTCTGGTCCTTAGCCAAAAACCTCTCTAAAAACTTCTGTAACTCTAGCTTTCCCCCTCTCATTCGTTCTGATGGTTCTATAGCTTGCTCTCCCACTGACAAAGCCACTCTATTTGGCTCTCATTTTTCTGCCAACTCTTCTATCAACGATTCCTTTTTGTCAGTGAGGCAACATGGCTTCAGAGAAGGAAGATCAACAGTAACAAACTTATTAGAATTTTATGATGAGGTAAGCCAAATCTTACAGGAAAGAGAGGGCTGGGCAGATTGCATATTCCTAGACTTCCAGAAAGCGTTTGACACTGTTCCACATGGGAGACTTATTAGGAAGCTGCAATCAATGGCTAGAATAGGTGGAAAAGTCTTGGAATGGATAAAAACTTACTTAGAAGGAAGGGAACAGAGGGTTAGAGTAAGACACTCAGTGTCTGAATGGAGAAGAGTTAGTAGTGGAGTTCCACAGGGTTCAGTTTTAGGGCCACTTTTGTTCCTTGTATATGTAAATGACCTACCAGAGTCTGTAAATTCATTCATGAATATGTTTGCAGATGATGCAAAGATTGTGAAGAAAGTAAAAAACGAGAACAATGGTAGAGAACTTCAGGAGGATCTAAATAATCTGCATGAGTGGTCAGAAAAGTGGCTAATGAAATTCAATACCTCAAAATGTAAGGCAATGAGAATGGGTACAAGTGCAAGAAGGCCCAAGCTTGACTACTCGGTGGCTGGAGTACAACTTCAAGAGACAGAAAATGAGAGAGATCTAGGAGTAAACATACTGGCAGATTTGTCTCCAGAAATACATATAAATGGCGTAGTAAGGGCAGCATATGCATTCTTATCAAATGTAAGGGTAGCCTTCAGGCACATGGACAAGGAAATGTTCAGAAATATTTATGTAACCTATGTGAGGCCAAAACTCGAATATGCAGCCCCCTTTTGGAATCCGCACTTGAAAAAGCACATAGCTAAGCTTGAAAAAGTTCAAAGACATGCCACGAAACTGGTGCCAGAAATACGCAATCTCGGTTATGATGAGAGGCTGAGGGAATTAGACTTGCCATCACTCGAAGCTAGAAGAGTAAGGGGGGATATGGTGACAGTCTTTAAATTCCTTCATGGTTATGATAGAGTGGATAGGGATCGATATTTCGATATGGCTGGCTCTAGAACTAGAGGTCATAGTTTGAAGCTTCGTAAGAAAACTTGTTTGCAGGATGTAAGGAAATACTTTTTCAGTGTAAGAGTAGTTGATAATTGGAATTGGCTAAGCGAGGAGGTAGTTAATGCTATCTCAATCCATAGTTTTAAAGACAGGTATGATAAGTATCACTAAGTCTAAAAATGGAACCGATGAGGAGACGGGAAGATACGAGCTTTGGGCTCTTTCCCGTAAACACAATTAGGTAATCACAATTAGGTAATCACCTGTTCCTCAGTCTTTTCCCCTCTCTAACCCTATGCCCTCCCTTACCCTTTCTTCACGCAAAGTTCATAAGGTTCTTCGCTCGCTAAAGACGAACAAGGCATCTGGTCCTGATGGTATCCCTGCAAGGTTTCTTAAGGAGTTTGCAGATGAACTGGCTCCCGAGCTTTGTCGACTTTTTTGCCTCATTCTGTCAACCAGTATCTATCCTTCATCTTGGAAGCATGCTCTAGTTCAACCTGTTCCTAAGAAGGGTGACTGCTCTATTCCTTCTAACTACCGACCTATTGCCCTAACCTCCTCCATTGCTAAAGTTTTCGAAACTTTGCTCAATGCTCACTTCTTGAAATGCCTTGAATCCAACTCACTTATCTCCGATCACCAGTATGGCTTCTGCAAGGCAAGATCCACTGGTGATCTCCTGTCCAATCTTACTCATGTATGGTCATCTTCTCTGTGGAACTATGGGGAATCCTTTGTCGTCTCCCTTGATATCTCTAAGGCTTTTGACAGAGTCTGGCACAAGGCTCTGTTGGCCAAACTCCCTGCCTATGGCTTTACCCCTTCTTTCTGTTTTCTAATTTCCAGTTTTCTTACTGACCGTTCTATATCTGTTGTTGTTGATGGCGCGACATCTAGCCCTTTCGATGTTACCAGTAGTGTTCCACAAGGCTCTGTTCTTTCACCTACTCTCTTCCTTCTCTTCATCAATGATCTTCTACAATCCCCATCTTCCTCTCTTCTTCATGCCTTTGCTGATGATTCTACCCTTCACTTTTCCTCTGCCTTTTCTTCACAAACTTCATCTGTTACTCGTAATCAATCTCATATCACTCTTTCTTCTACTCTTAACTCCGATTTGCAGAGAGTATCTGAATGGGGCACTCAAAATTTAGTTAAATTCAATGCCTCCAAGACACAGTTTCAGGCTATCTCTTTATCTTCTTCTCCTCCTGATAACCCTATTATCTTCGAAACTAATGAAATTTACCCTCTTAACTCAATCAACATATTAGGAATTCACATAGCCTCTAACTTGTCTTGGAGGAATCACATAATCCAAATTTCTAAATCTTCATCTAAAAAACTGGGGGTTTTGTTTCGTTTTCGTCATTACTTTTCCTCATTGCAGTTACTTAAAATTTACAAAGGTCTTATCCGCCCCTGCTTAGAATGCTGCTCACACATCTGGGGTGCCTCTTCCTTTACTTATCTTCTTGATAGGGTTGAATCTAAGGCAGTCAGACTCATTAATGATCCTTCTCTTACTTCTAACCTAGATTCTCTTTCTCTTCACCGAAAGGTATCTTCCCTTTCGCCTTTCTATCGCTACTACTTCCATCGCTGCTCTGATGAGTTGGCGAGTTGCATCCCTCCTCCACTGCCGAGGCCGTGTAACACTCACCAAGCGGCCTCATCTCACAGGTACTGTGTGGAGATTTGTAGCTCGCGGATTGGTCGGTGCAGCGACTGCTTCTTCCCATCTACCTCCAGACTCTGGAACTCTCTTCCTCCTTCTGTCTTTCCTAATTCTTATGATCTTTCATCCTTCAAAAAGCAGATCTATCGCCATCTCAGAGCCTAGTCCTCCATATCTCTGGGTCCTCTGTACTTTGACTGTTTTTTTCTGTCTGTCGTTTTCCTTTGTGCAACATTACCTCATCTCTGCCTTGCCCTTAACTGTTTCTTTTCCTTCGTCTTGGTATTTTCTCGTGGCCGGGCCTACATTGATGAGGGCAGTTTCTGCCTGTCCCGGTGTCACTCTCTTAAAAAAAAAAAAAATTACCTAACTGTGCTCACGGGAAAGACCTCTATGCTCGTAACTCCCCGTCTTCTGGTCGGTTCCATTTTTGTATTCAGTGATACTTATCATATTTGTCCTTAAAACTGTGAATTGAGTTAGCATTAACTACCTCCTCGCTTAGCAAATTCCAATCATCAACTATGATTACACTAAATAGGTACTTCCTTACATCTTGCAAAGAAATTTTCTTATGAAGCTTCAAACTATGACCTCTAGTTCTAGAGCCAGCCATACCAAAATATCGATCCCTATCTAGTCTGCCAAAACCATGAAGGAATTTAAAAACCGTCACCATATCCCCCCCTTATTTTTCTAGCTTCAAGTGATGGTAAGTCTAATTCCCTCCGCCTCTCATCATAACGGAGATTGCATATTTTTGGCACCATTTCGTGCATAACTTTGAACTTTTTCCGGCTTAACTATATGTTTTTTCAAGTGTGGATTACAAGCTTTGGCCTCAGATAAGTTACATAAATATTTATGAACATTTCCTTGTCTATGTGTCTGAAGGTTTCCCTTACATTTGCTAAGTAAGTATATGCTGCTCTTACTATGAAATTTACATGAAATTCCAGAGACAAATTGTCCAGTATGTTTACTCCTAGATCTTTCTCATTATCCGTCTCTTTAAGTTCTGCACCTGCTATTGAGTATCCAAGCTTGGACTTTCTCACACTTATACCCTATTTCATTACCTTACATTTAGAAGTATTGAATTTCATTAGTAACTTCACTGACCCCTCATGCAAACTATTTAGATCTTCCTGAAGTTCTCTGCCATTGTTCTCCTCTCTTGCTCTCTTCACAATCTGTGCATCATCTGCAAGCATATTCAAGAATAAATTTACAGACCCTGGTAGGTCATTTACGAATACAAGGAACAAAAGTGGTCCTAAAAATGAAACCTGTGAAACCACACTACTATCCATGCTCCATTCAGACACTTAGTATCTTACTCTAACCCTCTGTTACCTTCCTTCTAAGTAAGTTTTTATCCATTTCAAGACATTTCCACATTGCAAGACATTTCCACCTATTCTCGTCGTTACTTGCAGATTCTTAATAAGATGTATGTTTGTATGTGATTATCTAATTGCGAGTACCTAATTGTGCTTACGGAAAAGAGCCCAAAGCTCGTATCTTCCCGTCTCCTCATCGATTCCATTTTATACTTAGTCATACTTATCATACCTGTCCTTAAAACTATGGATTGAATTAGCATTAACTACATCCTTGCTTAGCGAATTCCAATTATCAACTACTTTTACACTGAAAAAGTACTCCCTTACATCCTGCAAAGAAGTTTTCTTATGAAGCTTCAAACGATGACCTCTAGTTCTAGAGCCAGCCAAATCAAAATATCGATCCCTATCCACTCTATCATAACCATGAAGGAATTTAAAGACTGTCACCATATCCCCCCTCAATCTTCTAGCTTCGAGTGATGGTAAGTCTAATTCCCTCAGCCTCTCATCATAACTGAGATTGCGTATTTTTGGTACCAGTTTCGTGGCATGTCTTTGAACTTTTTCAAGCTTAGCTATGTGCTTTTTCAAGTGCGGATTTCAAAAGGGGGCTGCATATTTAAGTTTTGCCCACACATAGGTTACATAAATATTTCTGAACATTTCCTTGTCTATGTGCCTGAGGGCTACCCTTACATTTGATAAGAATGCAAATGCTGCCCTTACTATGCCATTTATATGTATTTTTGGAGACAAATCTGCCAGTATGTTTACTCCTAGATCTCTCTCATTTTCTGTCTCTTGAAATTATACTCCAGCCACCGAGTAGTCAAGCTTGGGCCTTCTTGCACTTGTTCCCATTCTCATTACCTTACATTTTGAAGTATTGAATTTCATTAGCCACTTTTCTGACCACTCATGCAGATTATTTAGATCCTCCTGAAGTTCTCTACCATTGTTCTCGTTTTTTACTTTCTTCACAATATTTGCATCATCTGCAAACATATTCATGAATGAATTTACAGACTCTCGTAGGTCATTTACATATGCAAGGAACAAAAGTGGCCCTAAAACTGAACCCTGTGGAACTCCACTACTAACTCTTCTCCATTCAGACACTGAGTGTCTTACTCTAACCCTCTGTTCCCTTCCTTCTAAGTAAGTTTTTATCCATTCCAAAACATTTCCACCTATTCTAGTCATTGCTTGCAGCTTCCTAATAAGTCTCCCATGTGGAACAGTGTCAAACGCTTTCTGGAAGTCTAGGAATATGCAATCTGCCCAGCCCTCTCTATCCTGTAAGATTCGGCTTACCTCACCATAGAATTCTAATAAGTTTGTTACTGTTGATCTACCTTCTCTGAAGCCATGTTGCCTCACTGACAAAAAGTTGAAGGATTCCAAGTGAAGAGAGATATGTTTCCTTAGTAGTTTCTACATAACTTTGCAAACTATGCTGGTCAAGGAAACTGGTCTATAGTTCAGAGCCGTATCCCTCCTTCCCTTTTTGAAGATAGGTATCACATTTGCTTGTTTCCAGCATCTTGGACTCTTCCCTGACTCCAGTGACTTTTTAAATATGATACTTAGTGCCACTGATATTGAGTTTGCGCATTTTTTAAGCACATGAGGGGATATGTCATCAGGACCTGTAGCTTTATGAACATCTAAATCCATCAGCGCTTTGCATACCTCTGTGGCTGTAAGGTTGATGTTCTCTAATACCTGCCCTTGAGCTTCTATCTCTGCAATCTGAGGGGGTGGGGTATTTTCTACTGTAAATACTGACTGAAACTCCTTGTTCAATTCTTTGCAGATCTCTTCATCCGTTTCAGTGATGCTTCCATCCGCTCTCTTTAGCCTTAAAACCTGTTCTTTTACCTTCAATTTTCCTATGATAAAGCTGTGGAAAAGCTTTGGATTTTCTTTAGCCTTCCTGGTGATGTCCCTCTCATAGTCTCTCTCTGCCTCTCTCCTTTTACTTAGGTAGTCATTTCTTGCTCTTTTGTAGGTTTGCCAGGCATTTATGTTTTTTCTCCTCCTATACCTTTTCCAGCATTTGTCTCTCCACTCCTTAGCTCTTTTACACCCATTATCGAACCATTTCTCTCTGGCATGAATTACACCTACTTTGGTGACAGGTATGCAGCAATCTACTATCTTCCCATATTTCTCACAAAAGATGTCATACATTTTTTGTACAGATTTCTTGTAAAATAAGGTTCTCCAGTCAATAACTGCAAAAAGCTCATTCAGTTTGATGTAATCTCCTTTCGGATAGTTCCTCCTCATGTCCTCAGTGCCTCTACTCTCAGGAAGAATATCTTCAATGATATACTCCATCAACAACACACAGTGGTCACTCTTTCCAATTGGTGGTTCATACTCAATTTTTTCAATATCCAACACATTATCTGTGAATACTAGATCAAGTAGTGATGGCTCATCCCCACCCCTGGCCCCCATTGGTTCCATTACATGTTGGTGTAGGAAATTCCCTTGTACACAATCTAGGAATCTTGCCCCGAATGAGTCCTCACCACTGTGTGGGTCAAGATTTATCCAATCTATCTCTTTATGATTAAAGTCTCCCATAATCAAAATCCTACATTTTTTTTTCCCCCGTGCCATGTTAACAACTGAGTTTATGACTTCAATAGTACCTATATGACTTTCCTCATAAACTTCAAGCCTATTCTGGTTCCTTGGTGGGTTATATACATCAGTTATTATAATGCTCTCTGACCCAGTATTTATGCGAGCAACAAGAAATTCCTTGAACTCACTTTCTATAGCCAAGTTTATTTCTTCAACTTGAATCCTTTCACTTATGAGCAGTGCTATCCCTCCACCAGTCCTCTCAGATCTTTCAACCCTTAGTATTCTGAAGCCCTTCGGAAAAACTGTGACACTGTTTATGTCCTCACTTAACTTAGTCTCTGTAATTGCTACTATATCTGCCTTACTGTTGTGAATCCTATCTTTAAATTCTACTGCCTTACCAGCTAATCCATCAGCATTTGTGTATAACAATCTTAATGAGGCCCCATCCCCTGATCTTCTGTCATTATCTTCTTTATCTCCCCTTTGTCTGAAAGAACTCTGAAATGAAAATTTTTCTTCTCTTCTTCATTTCTTTCCTCATTTAACCTTCTTGCCTCTTGCAACAAGTTTTTTATCTTTCCCATCTCTTCCTGTGTTCTGTATCGTCTAATGAACACTTCTTTGAATTCTTGAAGGTCTTTTAGACTTTTTTTTCTCACAATATTTCTCTACATGTTTCCCCTCTCTCAAAGGTTACTTTTGTTGGTCTTGGCTTTCCTTCCCTCGAATATTTACATAGTTGGTGTATGTTTACAACATCCTCAGGACCACAAACTACCCCAAGCTTTCTTATCAGGTCTACAACCCTAGCTTTATTTTCTTCAAGTCTCCCCTGCCATGTTGGCTCCTGGGATTGCTTATGCCTGAGATTACCACTGTCTTCTCTTTATCAAGTGCCTGTCTGATGAGTGGGTTTGCCCTTTCCATCACAACGTCTTTCATTTTTTCGATTACTGTCTCTTTATAGTCAACTGTTTGTATGTTTTCCAGTGCCACCACCTTTACAGCCTCTTTTACTGCCACATTCCCCTTTAGTGCATCAGCAAAGGAAGTTTTCATGGCATCATTTTCCATATTCAGCTCCTGGAACTCTTTTCTGAACTGTTCAATGTTTTCCTTAATCTGGACATTCCAAGCAGCAATCTCGTCTCTCTTAGAAGAGAGCAGTGAACTAACATCTAATTCCTTTAGGTTGTCATTCAGCTGTTTGTTTTTATCTTCTTGTTTAGAAATTCTAGTTTCTAGTTGACTCTTTTCCCCTTCCAGCTTCTTTATTCTTTTTTCTAGTTCCTTTCTCTCCTGCCCTTGTGCTTTATTTGCTTCCTCCAAAGATCTTATTTCCTCTCTGAGTGTTTCATTCTCTTTCATTTCTCCATCCATATTCCGAATTTTTTCATCAAGGCTTATAACCATTGCCTCTAAATTCTTGATTTTCTGTTTAAGTCTCCTAATGGCTACCCCTCCTACCGACCCATGGGTGGGAGAGGTTTGGGACAGAGATGGCCTCATTTTTATGTTCTCCCTCTCACAGAATATAGAAAGAAGAAGAGAAAGAGAAAAAAAAAGAGAAAAACTTTTATTTAAGCTTCACACAGAATTTTTATATCTCCATATAAGTGCTATTTAGTGACTCAATTTATCTCTTTTCTGGTAACACACATCTTAACTTAAAAATTTGACTATGGTAATTTAAGGATAAAAAGAAAAAGAAAAAAAATGCAACAAAACAAAAGTCAAACCTGAAGGAAAATTCGAATTTGTGTCTGAGGAGGCACCCACCTGTTTCTGCTATATATTCTTCCTAACTGATAAACTCACTTGCTAACCAAAATATGTTATCACAGGATCACTTTAAATTTAACTCAATATATATAAAAAAAATAAAATACAAAAATGGTAAAAGAGAAACCTAAAAGAAAAGATAAAAAATGAAGAAAATAAGTATGTATGTATGTGATTACCTAATTGTGATTACCTAATTGTGTTTACGGGAAAGAGCCCAAAGCTCGTATCTTCCCGTCTCCTCATCGGTTCCATTTTATACTTAGTCATACTTATCATACCTGTCCTTAAAACTATGGATTGAGATAGCATTAACTACCTCCTCGCTTAGCCAATTCCAATTATCAACTACTCTTACACTGAAAAAGTATTTCCTTACATCCTGCGAAGAAGTTTTCTTACATAGCCTCAAACTATGACCTCTAGTTCTAGAGCCAGCCATATCAAAATATCGATCCCTATCCACTCTATCATAACCATGAAGGAATTTAAAGACTGTCACCATATCCCCCCTCACTCTTCTAGCTTCGAGTGATGGTAAGTCTAATTCCCTCAGCCTCTCATCATAACTGAGATTGTATGTATGTATGTATGTATGAAAAGTATTTGTGTATAGGTCAATAATGCAGCAATTACTGTCCCAACAGCTTGTGACTTGCGAGGATACCAGCTTCATGAAAATCCACCTCCCCAACTTTTAAAAACAGGACCTATGGGGCTTCAAGCAGTAGTAAAAATCATTCCAACGGACACTAGGGACTGGATAGTAGACCTTGCACTTCAGTCGCGACAGTTATTTAGGGTATCTGGAAGATCAGGAACGAATGTAAGTAATTTACGTGTGCGCATAGGCCCAAGAAACCCAGGTCTCATCACTTTTCCCAGAAATTCCCTTCCTGATGGTTGTAGTGTTATGAGCTCGAGAAGTGATAATCCCATTGGTATTCCTCCTTCTAATGGAACTCTTTTCAGAGCAAATGAATCGACGTATATTCAGATTATGGTAATTGATCACAAAATGCTTATTTTGACAATTTCATCTGGAAATGGAAACGAAGAGGTGGTCAGTGCTGTGGATCTTTTCAGGAGTTTCCCGCCGATTCCTCGATTGTTTCAATACTCGATTTCGAATGTCAGCTCGGCTGGAAATTTTACTGTATATTTCAATTGCAAGATCCCACGATCAACAATAGTAACAACAGAAGCACAAACTATTTCCCCCAACGCTACAATAGAGGCAACAACAACAAAAGCAACGACAGCAGCAGCAATAAAATGTGAGTGCCGTTATTAAAAGAATAAGAAAACATTTAATTTCAGTGTACTTATGAGCATTAGTTCCATAGATAATAATAATAATAATAATAATAATAATAATAATAATAATAATAATAATAATAATAATAATAATAATAATAATAATAATAATAATAATAATAATAATAATAATAATAATAATAATAATAATAATTACAATAATAATAATAATAATAATAATAATAATAATAATAATAATAATAATAATAATAATAATAATAATAAATTGGTAGCTACAATAAAAAAGTGAGGCAACGGAATTTCATTACCTGACTCATTTCCATTTCATCGGGAGGTTCTTTTGCAACTTTAGATAGGGGAGGTTGCCAGCCTAAACATAAAGAACATGCTAGATTTTTTTATTTATTTATTTTTTGCTTCTGTTTTTGTACTTGAAAACACACTTTTAATTTTTCTATAATTACAACGTTCATTAAAACTGCAGAGGAAATGGAATCAATGTGCCAAAAATAACTACCATGGCTCTTAATGTTTCTCCATATACAGGCATAGGTTCTGCAACATGGTTTATATATGGTGTCATTACTGTGATTGCTGTCATCGGCATTACACTGGGTATAATCGTCTCATTGAAAGGATGCGGTCTCTTGAATATCCAAACCAAGTGGACTAGAGTAAGTACTGAATATTGTCTTCTCCAACGTAACGTTCATGGCATACAAGCACTAATAGTACATACTTTGTCCATTACATCTACAAATATTCTATTTCGTATGAGCATCTTGACAAGTTTTTACTTATCAAATCATTATTCATGATTGAATAAATGTACTCGTTGCTCTTAACTGGATTACTTTATGTTTAATGCACAGGGAATTGACTGTCAGGCCCACCCGACTAGTTTTAGTAGCTCCATGGGAATTGATTCGTCTATAGAATATTTAAACTTCTCTGGAACATCAGAAACTGCTTACCTTGAGCCCATAATCCCTAACCTCGGAGAAAGGGTTCATGATGCCTTGAATAGTGGAAGAGATCATACTTATGAAAACGTTGAGGCAACTTCAAGTCTCTCTAGAATGACTAATATTTCTTCATACATTGACCCCATAGTCCATAATCCCGGGGAGAGGGCTAATGTTGTCTTCACCAGCGATAGAGAACATATTTATCAAAACGATGAGGCAACTTCACGTCTCTCTAAAACAACTGGGACTTCTGTATACATCGACCCCATAGTCCCTGACCCTGGGGAGAAGGTTCAACAATCGCATATATATTGTAACGTTGAGACAACTTCAGATCTCTCTACAACGGCTGAGACTTCTTTATACATTGACCCCATGGTCCCTAACCCTGGAGAAAGAGTTCATATTGTCATGAAAAATGGACAAGAGCATATTTACCATGAAGTTTAAACATTTCCAAATCTCTCTAAAGGATTTGCGACCTCTCCAACAATGACCCCAAAGACCCTAACCCTGGAAAGAAGATTCTTGTTAACTAATGGAAGGAGCATATTTTATCGCGAAGTTGAAACAACTTCAAATATCTCTAGATTCTTTAGAACATCATATATGTCCTTATACATTTATGCAATAGTTCCTCAGCTAGGAAAGCTGGATATTATTACTAACATATAAGTAGTTCAAGTTAAGTGATTTATCCAGTAACTTTGAAAAAAAAACTATTCTAGGAGACAAATTATTTACTGATAATATATATATATATATATATATATATATATATATATATATATATATATATATATATATATATATATATATATATATATATATATAATACATTTCAACATCACAGTGAATTCTTATGAAAAGGAAATCCGTATCTTGTCCTCTTTGTTCACAGGAGAATGTTTTGCGTTTAACATATCCTCCCCATGTTTAAAAGATAAAGTGTCTCAGTGTATATGAATCCTATCCATGCTATTGTTCTTTATGTTGTTTATTCTAATTATTTAATTTATTATTTTTATGATAATCGATTTGCGATAGAGGATTCACTAATAGTCTATAAGGCAGATCTTAGTAATGTAGTAGGTTGGTCCATGGCATCAGCCGCCTGTTGCGATTCTACAGCTGAAGGTCTTTTGGACTTAAATAGGACTGGACAGGTCAGTTCAGTGTTAAGCCGTCCTTCAGTTACGATTTTTTTTTATATGCCTACATCAACTCCGAATATTCTTTGATATTCGTTACACATCTCTTATTATCCCTTAACATCTGACAAGTCACAACACTCTCCATCTCTGTTGCTCTTTATGCTTTCTTCGTCCCCAGGCCCGATGAGGGCAGTCTTATTATTATTTTTTTTTTTTTTGGCCAGTACTGGTGTCACATTCAAAAGTGAAATTTTTTAGTAAATAACGATTCTCTCTCTCTCTCTCTCTCTCTCTCTCTCTCTCTCTCTCTCTCTCTCTCTCTCTCTCTCTCTTATCATAGCATTTAACACATAAGGTATTCATAATTTTTTCTATATAATTTAATACCATAGTGTGTATATATTTGTTTTTGTATTTTTAGCATTTATATAGACTACAATATATTTAAATAGAATAGATAGTTCGATTCGCTCTGTCGCTTGCGCGATGTTTCCGAAGCAAAGAACCGTATTATTCAAGTTCGTTACTTTATGCCACAAAATGTTGCATTTTTATCGCGATAAACTCGATACAGATACAAAGAAACGTTGAGAGAGGAAACTAGAGATGGCTTTGTTTGCAGGATGCCCATATAGATCTCCAACCAACGTTTGGTTGGATGAGTCAGCGAAATGGCCTAATAAAAAGCAGCCCATTTCTTTACTTAATTTAATATTATTCTATTTAATAAATGATGATAAATTTCCTTAGCAACCTGTGCATACGGTTTCCATTTTCATGATTAACGCCAGGGTCATATCTTTCACTGTTTGTAATATATTCAAAGTCATTGGAAGAGTTGAGGTCGCAAGACCTTCCCCTTGGGAAACCCTATAAGTCATATAGGCTACATGGATTTGCCTCCCCTGGAGTAATATATATACTTTGTTGAAAATCTTGAATACATTCTTTAAAAGAATTGTGTTCACCAATTGTTGCTACTAGGTACCGTTTGCTATGCCGTGATGAACCGGTGACTAGGTGATGATTATGTACAATATATATCAATACTTTTGCACTGACAACTTCCTCTCTTAGTCAATTCCAATGAAAAATAATCCTTACTCTTAAGAACACTCCCTTTAGCACAGACGATTTCCTCGCTTAGCTGATTTAAGTGAAAATTATCCTTAAAAAAAAAAAAGTTAAACTTGGTATTTTTTTATTAACATTTCCTTGACTGAAACAAGAATATATTTAAAAAGATAAATACAAACTTGTACAAGAACTTTATACTCGCATAGGGCACATTTTATCTGGAACATTGTATGTGTTGCTCTTAATCCCCATTACGGAGATGGATACAGACAGTGTGTGGCTGGAGTATCAAGACTGGATGACCTTCCTCATGCCCCACGGTGGGCTCGATCATGAGTGTGTCAACTCCCGACTTGAGTATTTTAACCAATTGATTTAGAATGCATATAATACATAGTTTACTATTAAGTACTAAGCATTTGTATCTTAAACAATGAGCTTTGCCTTAAATATAAGAAGATAAATAAAATTTTGCAAAATTATTTAGCGATGGTTGTTCTATTTGGTCCTTTATATATAAATCAAAATCGATATTACAAATAAAAAAAGGAAATGGGAGAAATTTTACACATTTGATATTCTAAATTGCTGTTGTTTTATGTCTTTGCTGTTTCGTATGCCACAATTGATCCCTACTCAAACGGCGTACGCAGAGACAGGTATGAGCTGGAGCACTGAGGCTTGATGCCCTACCTAACACAAGTTTGTGACCTCTGAGTCGAGCGCTCTAACCACAACGATAACGCAGTTTCTTAAAATTATAGTTGTTGTTGTTGTTGTTGTTGTTTGTTATTTTATGAGTCAAATAATATTCTCTTTTCAAATGGGAGAGGACACAGACAGGTTGAAGCTGAGGAACCAAAAGTGGACACCTTTCTCTAATTATTATTGTTATTATTATTATTATTATTATTATTATTATTATTATTATTATTATTATTATTATTATTATTATTTTTATTATTATTATTATTATTATTATTATTATTTATTATTATTATTATTATTATTATTATTATTATTATTATTATTATTATTATTATTATTATTATCATTATTATTATTATTATTATTGTTAATAATAATAATAATAATAATAATAATAATAATAATAATAATAATAATAATAATGATGATTCACTGTAAGAGTATTATTCCAACTGGGAAATCAGTAATGCAAAAAGAGAAAAGTAGATATTCTAATAATAATAATAACTGTTACCAAAAGCATACTTAAGAAGAAAAATCTTTAATAGATGACTTTACTTTTATGTTATATTATTTTCATGTTTTATTAAGTTGATTTACTAAAAAAATATGTTACATAAAATCCCGCTGATTCTTCCCGCGGTATTTTGAATAACAAAAATAACTTAAGAATGAGTGAAGTAACTTAGAAATAATTGAAGTAATTTTAGAATTACTTATTGAACTTAAGACTAACTTACTTAACTTAAGAGAGACTTAAATAAATTGAGAGAATGACTCAAACAGATAACTCAGATAAATTAAGAATACCTTCAATAAATTTAGAATTACTAAAATAACTTAAAAGTTTGCGCATTTGAAATGTCAGCTGTTCCTTTTTATTTATTGTGGAAAAAGTAGGGATACGATTTACTCATATATGTGAAGATATTTTTACGCCATATCTTGAAGCCTGGTATAGTATTACCACATCGTCGAATTATCATTCGCTAAATCTTTGTTTTGAATCTACTTTATTGACACTAATTTTCTCAAATTATTTTTCATATATATGTTGAATTATATATGCTACATATTTATAATACATAAACGCTGGATTCAGAATAAAATAAATAGTGATGCTGTAACTATTCCAAATACAATAGTAAAATGATGCTGGCAACTTTGATTCAAGAGTTAAGACTTATTATAAGAATAAGGTGTGAATCGTTTGTGAATCGAGGCAAAGAGGCCAATGCGCATGCGCCAAAGCCAAAGTTCGGCCATCTTTGTCCAAGTGTGTACTAGGGTTGCTCCTCCTTCGTATTTAATATTACTGGTAATACTTCACGTCAGGCGCTTATTTTCTTTGACACTACCGTAAAAATACCAATAAATGCGCAAGTAATTAAAAAATGACAGAGATAATCGTCGTAAATGGAAGAAAAACGGTTAATAAAGGGTAAATATGCCACGGATATGAACTGGGTTGGACATTGTTTTGGTTCTAATGGTGGCACCAGAGGAAAAGTTTTTCCACACCTTGGATCGTCTGATTTTTCTGGATCGTATCCCAATTTCTACCAGGATTAGGTAGTTAGGTTGATCGGCGTTGTCGTTACAACCTTGTAGTCGTAGGAATAAACTAAAAAAAAACCTGTTGGTTTCAATGCGACGTGTTTTCTTTGCCAATGAGTATGGTATTGGAGGTTCACTTCCGTCGACGGGTTTTTGTTTTCGCATAATTCTTCCAAAGTATTATCATATTACCTCGATATCGGTGTTTTTTCGTCATTATTGTGGAAATATAGTTATACTACTGTCATGGACGACAACTTATTAGACGTTGCTGTACCCAGAAAACCATATAATTATGAAAAGTCCCGTTTGAAATAATGTCATAGTATCCCCGAGAGCCTAAACTTAGCAAGTTCAAGTCCATGGGAGGAGGTCTGGAGACCTTGGCGTTTGTTTTGGAGCTTCTTATTTATCGCCCGTTCTTAAATGTGGATCCAAGTTGTGGAAATACATTGTCTTGTATGCAATTTACCCCTCATTATGTAAAGACATTAAGGGAAATTACAAATTAAAAACAATACCGTGGCCGACTGGTAAGGCTCGCGACTTTGATTCGAGGGTTTGCAGCCCGCCGTGATGTGAGGGTAGAAGGGGAATTCACTCAGGGTAACGGTCACACTTTCTAAAACTAAAGTCATTCGCAACAAAACATCGCCCTAGCCCTCAGTAGAAAAGGAAGCCTATGGCATCAAGCTGTTTACTTGTTTGCTCCATGTCATGAATGACAGATGAGTAAAACATAATGGAGATGTCATACAGGCTAGGGATTTTTGGGGATTACTAGACCCACAATTTGCTCATTGAGCGAGTGTTGGAGGGTTGGAATTTAGATATAACAAGTCTACTCCATATAAAATTATATAACTTTCACACCCTCAAGATAAAATAGAGGGTATGAGTGTAAACATATAACCAGTTATTACTCGTAGAATCATCTATCTAGATACAGTAACTGTACAAGTATGTGGCAAAGTTGGTTATGTTACTGAAGACTTATGCAGAGTGATTTAGCTTACTGCACTTAGTAAGGTTTAAGATTTTCTTAAATATGTTTTCATTCTGTCCATCACTGCATGACTCATTTGTCAGATCTGTGATTAAACACAAATATATAAATGCATATATCTAGTAAGTCAATAGCTTACAGGGTTTTGCATGTTAAGAAAAGAAGTCTGTTGTGAAATTCATGACCATAGTAGCATCTTTGGAAAAATATGAGAGAAGTTGTTAGGGTTTCTTGTACATGAGAAGCTATACCATTATGTAGCCCATCTGCAGTTTTGGATATGTACGTTTAAATATGACTATGGTAGGTTAGGCACATAATGTTATGTTGTTTGGAAAATGTTGTACAGTATTTTACTTCAATATATGGTAACTTTAAAATATATCATTTAATTTTCACATTACATTTAATATAGACATTTGTTCATTAAACACTATTCATATAGCCTACATAATATATTCCTTTGTATTATTTAACCTCCATCAAGATATTTCCTAAATCACAGATAAAATGACCCATGACATTCATAGCACTGTTCTTGAGTCCATCTTAAACGGAGAAGTTAATTGTTGAATCCTCACTTATTTTTTTTAAGGTTACTATGTCAATTTAGTCTCAGTAAAGGTGTGTGCAGAACTTATTGTAAGTTGTTGAAAATGTTAAAATTTTGTAATATAGAATAAAAGCCTTAAATCTTTATAGAACTTGGTAATATCACCCTGAAAGGATAAAGGTAAGTCAGCTAAGGTCACTGTTTTGAGAGGTTGTCCATCCTTACCACCATAAACAACAGTGCTCATACCCCCCCAATTAAGATAGAGAGGAAAATGATAGCTTTTTATATATATATATATATATATATATATATATATATATATATATATATATATATACACACCCACACCAAATTTTAAAGTGTATTAGGTAAAATTTAAGTTTTGCACCGTTATCATCTAGGCATAATCTTAAATATAAGGGAGGTTTGGAATAGGTAGTGTGGAATGTACATAAACACTTTTATGTGATGGTCTTGAATGCATTCAGGAAAGGGTTTGGGGAGCTAATTGACCACAATATGAAGGGTCACTGCACTGTACTAACATATCTCTTTAGCATGGTGAATCACCATCATATGAAAACATTGCTCTATTGTAGGATGACCTTATTTAGTAATCTTGTCTTTTCTGTCACAAGCTTTAGCGGCTGTAAGTATGACATGGCTTGCAGAAATGGGAAGTAACTAATGTAATATTTAGGTACATAGGTACATCTGCTTACTCTTCTTCGTCTACATCTTTTCCCAATTTTATGTTGGTCAATGTTTCTGGCCAGTGCTCTCCATATGTTCCTGTCCCATACCTCATCACCCAACAAACCTTTAGACCTCAGGTCGTCATTGATGCAATCCATTCACCTACGCTGGTCGCCCCCTCCCTCTCCTACCCTGTATATCCATTTCCATCACCCTCCTCCCAACATACTGTTCATCCCTCCTAACGACATGACCATACCATCTTAGTCTACTTTCTTGTATCTTATCTGATATTTCTCTAACTTTTGAGGTACCTCTAATTGCCTCGTTTCTGATCTTATCGCTTCTTGTCACCCCACACATCCATCTCAACATCCTCATCTCTGCCACATTCAGTTTTTGTCTTGTGTCTTCTTTATTGCCCATGCCTCTGCTCCATACATCATCGCAGGTCTCACAACTGTCTTATGCACTTTACCCCTCAACTTAATCCCTATTCTCCTGTCGCACAGCACCCCAGACACTTTCTTCCAGTTTTTATATCCCGCTTGTATTCTGTGGGTAATTTCTGACTCTAGGTCACCATCCTCTGCTACTGTTGATCCCAAATACTTGAACTTTTCAACTCTTTTCAACACCTCCCCCTGCAAATTGACCTCCCCATCCTCATCATCTCTCAACCTCAAGTACTCTGTCTTCTTCCTGCTGATTCTCAGTCCTCTATCCCCCATCACTTCTCCACTCCTCAAGCTTCTCCTCCACTACCTCTCGTCTGTTGCTACACAGTACAATGTCATCTGCAAAGAGCATACACCATGGTGACTGATCTCTAATACCCTGGGTTACTACATCCATGACCAGATCAAATAGATATGGACTCAAAGCAGACCCTTGATGCAAACCAACATTTACTGAGAGACTTTTCGTCAAGCCCACACTGCTCATAATATTTGCCTCTGCCCTCTCATACATATCTTGGATGATTCTTACATATTTCTCGGGGATTCCCTTTTCTCTAATACACCTCCACACCTCTTGATGTGGTACTCGATTATATGCCTTTTCCAGGTCAATAAAGACCATATGCAGTCCTTTCTGTGTCTCCCGATGCTTTTCCATCATTTGTCTCAAGGCAAATATGGCATCCACTGTCCCTCCTCCAGGCATGAAACCAAACTGTTCATCCCCAATTGTCGTTTCCTCTGTGAGTCTCCACTCTATGATCTTCTCCCATATCTTCATAGTATGACTTAACAACTTTATACCTCTATAGTTTCCACACTCCTGAATGTCTCCCTTCCCTTTATAGATTGGGATGATTAGGCTTCCTCTCCACTCCTCTGGCATCTTTTCCTGACTAAAGATCTTTTGCATTAAGTCCCACAAGATATCTATGCCTTCCTCTCCAAGACTCTTCCATACCTCCACTGGCATCTTATCAGGTCCTGCTGCCTTTCCATTTTTCAATTTCTTTACTGCCCGCTCTATCTCCCTTCTAGTTACTGTTGTTGTAACTGTTTCAATTGGAAGTCCATCTTCAAATACTGCTCTTGGGTTCTCTTCATTTAGTAATCCTTCAAAATAAGTTTCCCATCTGTTTTTTATTTCATCCTCTTCTGCTAGAACTACTCCATGGTTATCCTTTGTCTTACTTGAGTCAAGTCCTTGGATGCAGCATCTCGGGCCTTGGCAATTCGCAATATTTTCTTCTCTCCTTCTAGTGTTTCCAGCTCTTCATAGATTTCATTCAATGTCTCTGCCTTTGCTTTTGCTACTGCTCTCCTTGCCTCCTTCTTTGCCTGCTTGTACTCTTCTTTATCCTGCTCCGGGCCTGATAAAGCTTCCTTTTTCTTAGCTTCTTTCTTGTTCTTCACCCATTCTTGCACTTCCTCATTCCACCACCATGACTCTTTATCATTTGGGGGTTTCCCTCCTGATGACTTTCCAAGTACCTCCTCACCAACCCTCAAAATCACCTTACTATTCTCTGTCCACCATTCTTGTACATCGTCATGCAACCTTATCGCTTCCAACACTCTTCCCCTAAACATAGCTCTCAGCTCTGCATCTTTCAATCTCCACCACTTTATCTTTGGGTCCATCCTCGGCTTCTTACTATTCCTACATATCCTGAGCCTGCAATCAATTACTACTATCCTATGTTGCACTGCTACGCTCTCGCCATTTATTACTTTACAGTTGCTAGTCTCCTTCAGATGGTCTCCTACGCAACAATAAATTTATATGGCTCTCCCTCCCACCACTACTGTATGTAATCAGTCTGTTTTCCTTTTTCTCAAAGAATGTGTTGACCAGTGCCAGATCAAATGCCACTGCAAAATCAATCACCCTCTCTCCCCCCTCATTTCTCTCGCTCACCCCCCAGCCCCCATGAACTCTACCTATCCCAACCCTCCCAATTTCCAAGTGGCCATTTAGATCTCCTCCCAAAATTACCCTCTCCCTTATAGGAATTGTTCTAAGCTCCTGGTCCATCTCCTCCCAAAACACATTCTTCTCCTCCGCTGTACAACCAGTTTGTGGGGCATAGGTACATGAATTGTGGATATTATGAGTGTGTTCATATGTCCAAAGAATTGTGTGTCTTATCATTATTGCCACATATAATTGTTAACTTACTGGTATGTTGAAAATTTCTGGGGACGACTTGGACTGAACATTTTGCAGATCTCACCGTCCTCAAAAAAAATAATGGGGTATGCATTTATGTATTTGCTGATATTTTCAGTAACAGAAGTCTTGAGATAGAGGTAGAGGAAATGACTCATGCTGAAGAACAGAATATTGATGCATTGAAAGATTTCATTTCTTTAAAGTCCTGTACTAGTACTGTATATACATTCTTTATTATTATGAGTAGTGCATCAAGCTGCCCAACTAAATCTGATAGCATAATCCGTTGTTGTCTGGTAGTTGCTACAGTGGTAGTTTTAAATATAATAAAAAAGAAGTTCCTAAAGTTTTAATAGTATATATACTTCACTGTCACTAAACCCCTGTTAGTGAGTTTCCCCAGGCAATCCTCAAGTGCATATATCCTGTAACAGTATCTAAAACTTTTAACAATGCCCTTTATATCCTTTTTGGCATCGTGTATGTCATACTAAACGGGTATGGAGATTCACTCTCAAAGTGAAGCTGTTTTATCTTATTTGTTTTATTTTAATGCAAAATTCAGTTTTCACCATTAATATTATGCTGTTGAATATTATATATATGTTTATTGTAAATATCTCAGATGTTTCCTTCTTGTTGCATGGTGAACTGGTAATTTTTTATTAAATTATTTTTAGGTGTAAGGTGTCAAACTAAATACCCAGATAGCGGCGTGGTGTAAAAGTATATCATGTCAGAAACTGCACTGAAGTTTGGGCCCGAGTGGCTGCGAGTTCTCTCTCATGGTGGTAGTGTGTCATCTCCTCCTCCCAGCCCTGGTATAAAGTTCAAGGTAAGATTTTGTCTGGAACAGAGACTTGTTATGTAAGAAACAAAGGAAAAGATTTACAGTAATCCCTCGCTACATCGTGGTCCACCTTCCGCAGATTCAGTGTATCGCGGGTTTTTATGGCTAGCATTTGTATTTTATAACGCAGATTTTCTGGGCATATCGCGGGAATCCATAATATGTGGAAATATTAAAATTTCCAGTATTTTCATTATTTTATTGATAAAAAAAAGTATTTCCTAGCCTAAGAATAATAAAACAGTAAAAAATAGTAAAAGGCATAAATTTAAACATGTAACTCACAGTATTGCACCATATAAAATACGATACCGGTATGGTATGTGCTGCGTAGATATCTGCGTCTTGGAAAACACAAAGGGTCGCACCTACGTGAGATAGTACACGGGATGATATTGGCTAATGGGTGGGAGACGACTAATCACAGAAAATTGTGTTCTGTATCCTGTGGTCTTATTGGCTTTTTGATTGAAGTTTATTTGATTCTTCCAGCATCTTCCCTGTCTCTCCTCACCCATTCAGTTATTACGGTGCCACCGTCATAAGAGCCGTAAAGCTGTCATCGGCTGTGCAGTATGTAAACGTCATCATTACTGTACCCCTCTCTGCTTTGACATGTTAGTCTCATAAAGTTACTGTATTATCATTATTGTTATTAAAAATTCAGTGTGTCACTATTATTGGTATTATTTTTGTACAGTACGTACAGGTTATTCACGGTAAACTTACCTATCACGCTCATATAGCTTTATGCTTGCGTGCTGTTATTTATGGTAACCTTACCTGTCCATCTCATACAACTTTACGCTTGCGCACTGTTATTAATAAAGTAAAGGGTGAGTTGTTAACAGTGCTGGGAGGGTTTATAAAAGTAAGAATAAATGTAAAATAATAAATATGGTGCTGCTACTTCGCGGATTTTCACCTATCGCGGGTGGTCCCAGAACGTAACACCTTCAATAAACAAGGGATTACTGTATTTCAATAAAATGAGGTATTTGTGATGTGTGGTAGTTACGTAAAATTAGGATGGATTGAACATTTGGAGGTAAGGTAGAGAAAGGGTATTGAAAGAAAGCTGTTGTGATATGTAACACCAGAGTGTGCTGAGGGGAATTAGACATAGGGAATGAATTAATGATTAATGACTAGCAAAGAGAATTAATGACTAAAAGTAAGTGTAAGCCAAGAAGACCCATACACACACACACACACACAGATCGATGTGGAAAGAGCTTTATATGCTCTTGGTAAGTCAGTGGAGTAGGAGAAAGAGTGCAAGAGATTGGTTTGGGCTGAGAGAAAATGTTAATGAATCTCACATCCCAGTGGATTTTCTTACACATGCTCAGTGCTGCTAGATAGGATTGGTATATGTGGGTGGTCGCTGTAAGCTGAATATATATATATATATATATATATATATATATATATATATATATATATATATATATATATATATATATATATATATATATATATATATATATATATATATATATATATATATATATATATATATAAAGATTTTAAGAAAACTTTTGCTATGGGTTATGAATGAAATAAAAGTACAGTATGTACTAGCTGCAGTCCTCCTTTTAAGGGTTGTGGCCAAGTCAAAGCACACACATTCACGAGAAGCCAAACAATTCTCAAACACGCCCCTCGGCTCAGTGCGGATGAAGGGCAAATCTTCTAAGCGAAGCCTGCATTGGTCTGAATCTTTTAGTACTTAGATGACACTGGTTTTGTATTGGAGTGGAAGTATAATGATAACGTTTACCTGCTCATTTATTTAATTGTCTAATTTATATAAAGGAGTAGTTAATACTGTAACCATTAGATTTCCAGTCTAATTAAAAGTGTGATTTATTTACTGAATGGTTTGGAGCAGTGCAGACTTGGCTTTTAAAATTTGCTAATTACGTCAAATTAGTGTACAGCATACAATCTGTCACCTCCCAAGTTGAGTATTCTGTAACCATTATGCTACTGCAGTACCCCAAATATTATCTAACTAATTTTGATTATATTCATCCCTCCCCCTCCGTGGCTATAGTGTTTGGCTCCCTCAGTGGGGGTCTTTAGTTCAACTCCACATGGTGGCTAGAACAGCTTTGCTAGGCGTAACTACGTGCAGATGATAGGGAGAGGAAAGTAGGAACCCTTTAGATGTGGTAGACTTTGGTGGTGGAGTATCTTATGAGCCTTGGCTCAAGAAGGACATTTTTCTTAAAAATAAAAAGATGAAATTGTAAGTACTTAATGTGTTTTGAAGGGCACGTGCAAGTATAAATTTATCATGCCCTCTCTTTATTGCAGTTAGCAGAGCATCGTTACGGACGCGAAGAAATGCTGGCTCTGTTCAACAAGCATCAGAGCCCGCCGGATGGGATACAAACTTTGGGCTCATTGTATGTGGAGGAACCACAAGAGCCTTTGGCTTTCATACCCATGAATGAAGAGGAACAGGTATTTTACTGCAATTTTTTGTTGTTACTGCATCAGCTAATTCAAATGATGTCATTCGATATTTTGGGTCTTAAGTAGTTTTTGGAAGTACAGTAAGCTTATACTTTGAGACTTTAATAGCTTACAGGGGTATGCAAAGTCAAATTCCTACCGTGATATTTCGGCCAGGAATCTCCTAGAGCATAAGTTACTCAGTAACAATCGTAGCTCTCACAGTGTATTTTAAATTTGAGACTTGCACACCTCTGAATATTTCTCTATATACTTAAATTTTTTTACTTTATTGGATATTTTTTGGTCACATTAGTTTAAAATATTTTGCAGCGTATGTGGCAAAGGTGTGTAAACAGTGATGCAGTGCTTCGTCAGACTGGTCGCACCCCAGTAAATGGGGTGGGCCGCGGACGAGGTGGAAGTGTAGATCGGGGTAGGGGAAGAGGACGAGGAGTTGGCTCCTATTACAGTCGAGGTTTAAGCTATGATGAGGAGGAACCACGAGGACTTAGAGAGGGTGGACCTCCTGGAATGAGCTTAAGGTAAGGCCTGACTTTAAAAACACAGACTTATAGTGTTTACCTTTGAAAATATCTTTTAATATGTGTTTATGAGGTCTGATTTTTCTGTGATGAATATGCCATTTTTTTTTTAATTTGTGAAGGAGTAAGCCATTTGAGAGAAGCCAGAGTGTGCATGAACAGCGAGCCTGGAGTGAGCGGGGTGGGATTGGTAGTGGGGGACCTGGTGGTCCTGAGGATCGAAATGGGGCAGTTTCACCACGTAAGGAGCAAGGGAGAGCTTCCACTGAAAACTGGAGATCCCGAGGTGGAGAAAATGATGATAATGAAAGGTGGCGGGGAGCTGGAAGCACTCGGAATGAGAAATGGGGTAGGTTTAAATTGTACTTGGAAACTGTTCTGGCTTTCCATTGTAAAGCTATAATCAAATTATTTACTGCTGGAAGAACTTACCCATCACTTATGCATACACGCATAGTCCCCTTCTCACGACCCGGTTCAGTTCCAACTGACCACTTGCTATATTTCGTTGTTTACTTTCTTAAGTTTAGTCAAGGTCGTAGAGTCGGATCGTCGTAAGTCAGGGACTACCTGTTTGCAGATATATCTATAATGTAAATTTAAATACCTATGATTTTTATTTTCTTATTTAAGGTACTTATTGAGTATTATTTATTAATCAAAAGTTACCTCTTGATAGGAGCACGTGGATGGCGAGAACGTGAAAACGGCCTTGAAAGTGAGTGGGATGATGGATCGGGACGAGGGACTGGTCGGGGGCTCCCTATCTCCTCCCGTTCATCCAGGCCACCTTGGGATGAGAAAGATGGCCGCCTCCGAAAGTCTTGGGATGAAGACAATTTGCCAGAGTGGTTAGTTTCTCTTGTAGTTAAATCTATAGAGAAATACACTTAATTTTAATTATTATTCCCTACCTATTGTTATACCTATCTCCATTTTTGCAGTAGAGAGTTTTATACAGTCATTCACTTCAGAGTTCAACTATTTTTGTTGTGTGTACATTACTTCTTTCGAATTGTCAAATTTGATTATTATCAAACACAAGCATTTGCTCTATTACTTATTATGAATTGATTTTATTTGTTAGCTGCATGTAATTATATGACTTATCATCAGTTGTAATATGCACTTCAGCCTGTTATGTTTTCCCCTTGTAACAGGGCCACAGAAAATGCTGATGAGAAAGGTGGTAGCTTTGATGCATCAGGAGCTTTTCATGGCCCTGGGTGGTCTGATGAAGAGGATCCCTCTGCAGAAGGGCGTGGTGGAGGAAGGTACAAGCAGAAACCAAGCCTTGATAAAGCTGTGAGAATTCCAATCCAAGGAAGAACAAAGCATGATTCTGGTACAAGAGAAAGTGACAATGAAACACAGGAAGACCAGAAAAATGGTATAGATGAGATTTCTCAGCAAAATGTTTCGAATGATGTGGATAATAACCATGACAACCATCAGCCTCCTCCTAATATTCCTGAAGAGCAGGTGGGTGTATTTGTTGTGATAATTTTCTTTATAGATCAGTTTATTCTGAATTAAGAAGTTTATGAACTCTCTTAAATTGCACAGTTTGAATGGCATTATGGATCTTTATAAGTTATAAAGCTACAGAAGAATGTAAGATATAATTAGAAAATACTTAATGACACTAAATACGCAGTTGAAATAGAGATTTATTTTGCTACGAACCTTAAAATAATATTGTAATTATAATTATTATCCTGACTTTATGTAGAGTGTGCCCATGAAGGAAGGTATTAAGCAGAGTATAGATGATACAAGCGTGGGTGTTGTCACCCCCCACCTGGAAGAAGGGCATCATCAGGTAGCTGCTTCTCTACCCAATGGCATAGTGAATGAAGAAGAGGATCTTAGAGAGATGCAGGTGCCCCAAAAGTTCCAGTTAATCACAAGCACCGTCCAGCCCCCTCAAGCAAACCTTCAGATAGAACCAGGCTCCTTCCAGCCTCCCAGAGAACACCAAGGAGAAGAAGAAAAATTAGAACACATGCGGAGTGTTGCTGACGACTTGGTGGCGAAGTTGGTGGGGGAAGATGACGTTAGACTACAGACAAGTTCTCCAAACTCAGTGGTAGTTCCTCCTGGACCCATGGGTCCTATCCCTGATCCCACTGCCCACACGAACCATGTCTCTCATACACCAGGGGATGACAAATGGTATTATACAGACCCTCAGGTGGGTGCAACATTTTTTTTTCTTGGAATTCTGCTGACTGTTTCAATTATTTGATTGAGCTGATACCGTGAACTTGTGTATTACGTTTTTAACAGAATGACTACTGTAGGGTGATTTCAGACTCTTAAGTGACTTTGGACTTGCCTTTTTCGAAGTTGCTGGATTATAATTATCATACTTAATACCCTGCCTATTTTGTTAGGTTTTTTTTTTACGCTTTAGAGTATTTCTGGGAGTGGGGGAGTACCACCAGAATTATCATATATTAAGGTTGTAATCCAAATAGCTGAAAACTTATCAAGTAACCTCTTACAGGATAGTATTAGCTTATAAATGTACCTTTCTTGTGAGACTTTTAATCCTAATGTCTCCACTCTAAATTAATTTAAGATGACTTACAAGTAATGCCTCAGGTGCAATTTCTTTTTAGTGATGTACGTGGATTATTTTGCAGGGAGAAATTCAAGGTCCTTTTACCTCCAGTGATATGGCTGAATGGTACCGTGCGGGTTACTTTACTAATACCTTATTGTTAAAACGGGAGTGTGACGACCAATTTGCTCAACTGGGAGACCTCATGAGAATATTTGCCCGGGTACCATTTGTACCGGGACCTTGCGTTCCTCCACTCAAGGTGCAGTACCTGTTGTATTATTTTGTACCGTAGACTTTTTTGTTGCTACTAATAAATTTTATTAAAATATATTTTTTTTTATTCATTGTTTACCATAAGTTATTGCTAATTTTTTATTACTTTAGACCTGTATAGCACCAATTTATTCATTCTTAATTATTATAATCTATGTATTAGCATTTTCTCAGTGAACAGTTTGGTTTTACATTTATTTTTGTAGGTCACAGAAATGCTGAACGCCCAAAAGCAACAAGCTGAACGGGAGCGTTTGGAGATGCTTAAAAATTACATGCTGCAAAAGCAAGTGTATCAGCATCATATGGCCATGAGGTATAAATCATTCTGTTGCAATAAGCATATATTAAGCTATGTAAGGTATTTGTAGATAACTCCTAAAGTTTGTTTTAATTTTTGTAAAGTATGGGCTCAATCTAAGTACACTTTTTTTTTTTTTTTTTTTTAAGTACTGTACTGATATATCACTACTGACTCAACCCAATGTAAGATTTAAGATCTAGATAATTTTTAATTCAAACTCTCAAGATTGTATTTTATCATAAATGTGTGTATATTTCTCTTACATTTTATTGTTAATTGTATGATATGGGGTTTGAAAGAATGCTACCCTGTATTTTGCAGAAATTAGCATTTTGATGTTTGAGGTACAGATTCTTTCCTGATGTTGAGCGTAACTCGTTGATTAATGTAGATGTGGGTATTTTTGCTCTTCAAGCTGTGTTAAATAAAAGACCATTGTTTTGTTTCTTGCAGTCGTCAGCAGGTAATGCAGAAATTACAGAGTATGGATGAATGGAACACCCTTAATCCCCTGCAACAGCAACAGTTATTTATGCAACATTTGCAACAGATGATGAGCATGTTACCCCCACATCCACCAACCATTCCTGCTGTCACACCATCCACTGCTCCTCCCACCGCTCTTCCTTCTACCACTCAAGTATCGGCTCCTGCGCCTGACCCCAGAGTTGTGTCAGGTCCAGATATGAGAGTTATACCAGGACCTGTACCTCCAGCTTCCAAACCTCAAGACCCTATACAAGCCCTTGTGGCACAAATGGTGAGCTGGCACTGAGGGTGTAATTAATGCTGTTGGACACTTAAAACTATTTTCCTCTAGTTGTGACTGGTTTCATGTTTTCATTCCAATCTGTTATCAATTGACTTTCAAGTGTGACTATTATCCTACTCTCTTCAAGAAATCTTAGTCAGGTGGTTGAGCAAATGCTACTCTATATACCCCAGAAATAGTAATCATAATACCTTGCTTAATTTTTTTTCTTCAATTCTTGTGTTTCCACCCTACCTATGGTCTCTTATATGCATAAAGTTATTTTTAATGCTCGATGCTGTTGGAGGCATGGTTTCCACAAAAATGGAAGAACTAAAACGTACTTTTTTGCACTTATCAGATTTATTCATTAAAATTCATATACTGTATATGGACTTTATAATGAGTGCTTTGTGTAGGCAATACCCAAAGTGAAGCCTCAGTATCCTTATTTTACACATGGCATTAAGAAAGGCATCCAGCCTAAATTTCCCAGTCCATTCGGATGGGGTTTAATAGTTACAAAATGGCAAACAACAGCAGTGACATTGACCTATTCCATCCCTTTATTATGTTGGGTTTGTCTGAAGCTTGTAGTTCTCTTCCATGCTCATCTCTCATCAACATGTTTCATTTCGTTGAACAAGTTAGTACTTTGCCCTTTTTCTTTTTTAGAAGTCAGCTGTGTTTTGCTCTAAAAAGAATTTTGTTATAAATTCCTGACAATGAAATAGATTTTTAACATAAGAATTTTTTTACTTATAGGTATGACATCTCCAGTTCTTTATTATCTTTTTCTTGTCTTGTGCTAAATTTAGACTTATTTTGCACAAAGACTGGAGTTTTATGGATTATATATTGTGTTCCTGAGCAAAATTTACATTCTTTTGTGCAACGTCAGGAGTTGGGAAGATTTTATTATATTTAAGTATTTTGTTTGAACTTAGTTATTCTATATATACATAAACTTTTATAATATTACTATTTCTTTACATAGATATACAGTAAGTTCTTCATTTGAGAATACTGTACATTGAAAATGCATTGAAGTTTTTTTGGGCTTTACTTTAATATTTTTGTAATTTGAAATACTTTTACAGCAGACATCATCTGCAGCAAGTACCACCCCCTTGGCCAATGTTTCGGATGGCTTGCCAACTTCCCAGTTGACAACAACTTCTATGGCCGCTGAAAATCCTCTGCAAAAATTGATTCTTCAACTTCAGAGGGGTCAACAACCTGTCCTCGGCGCCATGGGAAATCAGGGAGGACCTTTAGGTGGTGTTGTGTCAGCAGGGGTAGGAGCTAATGCCCCTGGGGTACCTCTAGAAAACTCTCCTCCTGACCAACAATTTGATGCCATCCAATCACTAATGCAACAGCTTACTAAGATGCAGCCTCACACACCAGATCCTATACAGGTAAAGTATGAATGAACGCCAATAGTTTTCCCTTTCAGTTAGAGACGGAAGTTTTGATGGAGTGTGTTTGTTTTCCCCCCTAGTTAAAGACTGGGGTTTAATGGAATGTTTGCTTGATTTTTGCCTTTATCCAGGAATGGGCCCAATGATTTTACCAATTTTCTTGATACATTGCATTTTGATAAACAGTAATATATATGCAACAAAAAATATCCATAGCTTTTATAACCGTCATAACGAGTAGCTGAGTTGTGTAGAAAGAGAATTAAGAAGATGGACTGATGGCTCGTGCTGTGTATTGGCCTTGAAGATTATGTCCTTTGTCTTGCTTTCGTTTATATATTAATTAATTCATATAAATATTCTCTTATGCCAAGTGTGTAATATGATGGATTCAAGACTTCATTACATAACCTTCATGAAGGACTGCTGTCTACTCTTTATCCATTTTGGGACTAGAGTCTCCTTATATTTCTTATTAATTAATTGAAAAATTGAGTAAAATCTTAAGAAGAGAGAGAAGGATTTTATATTCAGTTTCTGCACATATGTCAAGTACTGAGCATTTTGAATGGGGGAAGGCTGGCTGGCGCACACCTCCATCCTTGATTTTTTATTTCTGCAAAGAGAATGATGAGGGCATAATGAAACCTTGGTACCCCAATTCTTTTGTTACAGATTTATTTATTTTTTTTTTCCTAAACAGGAAGAGCACCAGAGACGGCAAGAAGAAGATCAGAAAAGGCTTGAGGAGCGTAGAAGACTAGAAGAGCAAAAGAGAGCGGAGGAGGAAAGAATCAAAATGGAAGAACTAAGGTAATGATTTTGTCATATACCATATATTTTTTCTTAGAACTTTTATTTTATTTTAATTCAGAGACCAACACATTACCCATGTTTATATATTGTTCATAAACTGTCATAAATATATTTTCTTATGTCAGTAATAATAATAATGGAATGTGAATGCTATTTTCTTTATGATTAATATGAGCAGAATTGCTCATCTTTTCTGAATTACCTTTTAAATATGTTGAAAGTGTATGTATGCAAAATTATTTTATGCTTGTACATATACAAGCCAGAATTCCCCGTGTGAAGGGGTTGGCTGATGCAAACGACACACTCTTTTGCCTTTGTTTTACTCATAGTAATGCACCTGTCATTTCACAGCATCCTACCAATATCTTCCCTTTTACCATTTCTTATAACTCAACCACGCACGTGCAGAGATCTTATTTTTAGGGTTCAGGTTATAGTTTTGCAACCAGAACCCCTATGTATATTTTGACTCCTCTTGGTAGGAAAATACAAGCCAAGGCACTGGAAATCCCCATTTTTCCCAGACCTCTACCTCTGTCCCCATGTTATCCACTTTTATGATACTCAAGGAATGCATAGGCAGTATACTTTTCCCTCACCCCAAGTGAAGGAGAGAAGAAAATGTAGAGAAATATAGAAGGAACTCTGCTTACAGATGATGTTTAAGTCCTCTCTAAGTTTTGTGATTGTTGAAAATATTTGCATTATTCTTGTGGCTTAGAAGAAAATATACTTCTCATTTATGTTTTTCATAATTTTCATTTATTTGATGTGTTGATTTTTTCTGTTATTTTAATTTTCTCATGTTTGTTCTTTTCGTTATCTTATTTATTTGTTTTAATTTTAGAATAAAAGAAGAATTAAAGCGTCAAGAGGAACAGCGTAGAAATTTAGAGGCTCTGAGAAGACAGCACGAGGAAGAGACGCAGAGAATTGAAGAAGAGAAGAGGAAGATGAGAGAAGAGCAAGCCAGGAGACAGGAAGAAATGAAGAGAATAGAAGAAGAGAAGGTTAAAAAGGAAGAAGAGCAGAAAAAAAAATTATTGGTATGTATGCAGCAAGTTCACTTTATTGATTGTAGCTATGCAGAATGTTAATTTTGTTAGACCTGCTGAAATTATTGAGCTTTCTTAAATGGTTCCCTCATCAATGACTAAGCATTGTGATAGTCTTGTTGAATTAGAAAGATTTATTTGGATGTTATAAAATGAACGCCTTTTCTATTTCCCCTGAATGTTTAAAAGAGATTGGGGAGTTGAGGCTATCAGTCCCTTAGATATTTTCTCTCAAAACTGTTGCTGGAAGGGCTGGATATGAATAACTTATTTTTAAGGTCTGGCTGCCCTGCTAACTAGTGGGATGTGGTAAAATAGTGAAAAAATTAATAATAATGAGATTGGGTGTTTGTAGGGCTGCTGTTCTTGCAAGTTATTAAGAGAGTTTGGGATGTCTGGTAGTTTCTTTTTTAGAGTTTAGTTGTAGCTGTCTTAGGTAAATATTAACACTATATTCCATTTAACTTTTGTCACCAAGCATATTAACAGCCATCATGTGAGCATTTATTTTACATATTAGGAAGTGTATGCTTGAAATACAGTTGT